>AWUE01012454.1:0-17230 GCA_001974825.2 Corchorus olitorius
AATCTCATTGAACGGACAAAAAAAACTTCAATTATTATACAATTGTGGTTATCTTCAATAATAAAGGAAGATTATCAATTTTCTTATTTGAATTTACTAAAAAAAACTACAGGGCTATTAAGAACGAAAGTTAAACATTAATCAATTAAGAAGGTTATCGATCTCTGATGCAAAAAAATAAGAATAAGATTATCAATTTCCTCATCAAATGTTCATTAAAAAGCTATTTAAGTTATCATAGGTTTTTGAATGTTATCAATAAATTCAGTAATTAGCCTTATACTGTTAGTAATTTTAGTAGCCTTTTATCAATAATGACGTTTGCCAATGTTCTTTTTTAAGATTGTTAAAAAAGTTATAAAGGTTATAAAAATTTTTATAGTATAAGGTAATTTAGTAACCTAACATCTTTAATAAATTTAGTAGCATTTTATCAATTTAATGAGTAGTATAATTTTTATATCTAAGATTAGTATAAAAGTTGCGAAGATTATTAAAAAAAAAAAAGAAGCTTATAGTCCTATCAACAAAATTCATGTAATCCATTATTGTTTTTTATTACTTTAGAATAATTTTACGCTAAATTATGAATGTTATTAATCTTGTAATCTAAATTACTAAAAAATTATAAAAGGTAATAAAATAGCTATAATGCTCTCTACAAACCTAATTGCGCTCTTGGATGATTTTAGTAACTTTTTATATATAGAAAAAAAGGTTATGAATCTTCTTACTTAAAACTATTTAAGATTATATCAAAATAACTATAATGTTCGCTATCAAATAAGTTTTGAATGCTACTACTATATTCTAACTTGTACAAAAAAATACCCATTAAAATCACTTAATCCTAATTAATCCATAATAGGGAGGGAATAATAAATACTTTCTGTTTTAGTAAACTCTCATCAATGGTGAAGATTTACCATTTTTTTCCTCAAAAGTTACCGAAAAAGCTATAATAATCATAAGAAATGTATTGCACTATATATCAACTAATTCAATGACCTTACACTATAAAGATATAGTAAGAACTTCTCACCAATATTCATGATACGTAGGAAAATTATGGATGAGAATCAGCTTTCTATTTTTAATTGAATGCAGCAAGTATCGTTTTTGGAATATAGAAAGCTCGATTTTTCTTTCTTCTTCTATTTTTGGATTTCATATTCCTTTTGCAAAATTAATTCGTTTTCACCTCAAATTAAATCTTTCGAATTTTTTTTAACATCAATTAAGGCAAAGTTGTAAAGAAACTTACAATATTTTTTCTTGATTTTATGTTACATCTATTGCATTTTATTATTACTTTTATGTTTAATTAGATAAATTTAGTTAGAATTAATCCAGTGTTATTACATAGATAGTATTATTAATCAAATATCAAGTGACATGTTCTTTATTAGATGCATTAAAAAAGACGTTTTCGGACCAAGGCTTATCGAGTGACATGTTATTTTATTAGATGCCTAAAAAAGATGTTTTAGAACCGAGGCATGATGCTATCAACAAATTTAACAACCTTAATTATATTCTTAATTGATATCTTACATCTTTAATAAGTAATTAATACCGATTTTCTTACATAAGTAACCCAAAAAAAAACCTTTAGAGGTTATTAAAAAGGCTACGATGCTATCAATAAAAATTAAGTAACCTTAAATCCTTAGTAACTTAAGTAATAAGATAGTTATCAATTCTCTTACCTAAAATTACTAAAAAACTTGTATTGGTTATCCAAATTCCAAAATGGTATTTTCCAGTCTACTATTTTAATAACCTTACATTATAGTAATATTGGCCGCTGATTAATTTCTTATCTAAGATTACTTAATTAAAAGGTTATAAAAGTTATGAAAACATTATAGTACTATCTAGATTCAAATAATCTTACATCCTTATTAATTTTAGTAACTTTTTTATGATCAATAACGAAGGTTACCAATTTAATTACGTAAGTAATCTACTAAAAAGGCTAAAAAAAGTTATTAAAATTGTATTTACCAATCCTTACATTCTTAAATTTTTTTTTTGCCAAAAAAACATTCAAGTCATCTTACATCCTTATTGAAGACCGGATATCGGGGTTGGCATCCTGAGGCCGTAGTTACTGCCATCTCTTTTACTTTCTGGTACTTTTGTAGCAAAAAAAAGTCATCTTACATCCTTATTAATTTTAGTAACTTTTTATGATCAATAATGAAAGTTACCAATTTAATTACTTGAGTAATCTACTAAAAAAGCTATAAAAGTTTTTAAAATTGTATTTATCAATCCTTACATTCTTAATAACATTAGTAAACTTTCATCAATGGTGAAGATTTACCTTTTTTTCCTCAAAAGTTACCGAAAAAGCTATAATAATCATAAAAAATGTATTGTACTATCAACTAATTTAATGACCTTACACTATAAAGATACGTACAGTACTGATTTTCTTATCTAAGATTAATTACTTAAAGGGTTATGGAAAACATTATAGTACTATCTAGATTGAAAGGCATTATACTACTTTCAACTAATTTTTTTTAGATAACTTTCAACTAATTTAATAACCTTACATTCTTAGCAATTTTGGTTATCAAATTTCTCATTTATGCTTACTAATTAGAAATCTAAACTATAGTATTATATCCAGAAATGTAGCAACCTTACATGCTTAATAACTTTGGTGAATGTTATTAATTTTTTAAGTCTAAGATTACTAACAAAGTTGTAGTGAATAAGATACAACACATTATTATTATATATAAAACTATACAAAAAAAAAGTAGTTGAACATTAGTGGTTGATTTATTAAATTAAATTAGATCAATGTCAAACAAAATTTCAAAATTATAAAAGATATTAAAGATCCGATTTATTTATCAATGGTAAATGTTATTAATTTTTTAAGTCTAAGATTACTAACAAAGTTGTAGTGAATAAGATACAACACATTACTATTATATATATAGAACTATACCAAAAAAAATTAGTTGAACATTAGTGGTTGATTTATTAAATTAAGGATCAATGTCAAACAAAATTTCAAAATATATTAAGATCCGATTTATTTATTATTAAGGAAACAATATTTCTTTTTTTTTTGGCCAACAAAACAATATTTCTTTTTAGTCAATACGTTTGCACAAATACCTAACAATTTGAAATAAAAAAATATCTAAGAATTTAATTAATGTAAGTATTTCAGTTATTATAGTATTACCATGGTTTTTGGAACCGGGCCGGCACTAGAACCGGTGTTGGTTCCGGTCGGCGGTTTGACCGGTCCAACCGGTTCAACCGCCGGTCCGGTCTGATAAGACATTTTATGGAAATTTTTGACATTTTACCTTTTAAATATTATACAAGGTATATACATATCATATAAAAGCATTTGGTGCAGTGGCTTAAGTGTGTTTTTTGCTACCCACAAGGTTGTGGGTTCAAAACTCACCACCTTCAAAAAATTTTCAAAATTTTCTCAAATACCAAACTGGTTCTATCCGGTCAGAACCCGGTCCAACCGCTGGTCCAACCGGTTTTTACCCGGTTGTTGACCATGTTGACTAACCGCGGTTCCCACACCTTTAAGGACCGGACATGCCGGCGGTTCCCGATTGAACCGGTCCGGTCCGGTTTCGAAAACAATGAGTATTACATTTAATTAATGTAAGTATTTTAGTTATTATATATATTACATAGGATTTAAAAATTATTAATTGAAATAAGGGTGCGGTAAAAGAAATTATAAATTTTAATATAATAATATATTTAATTTAATTGATAAATAAAATTACATATTGAACCTTAAAAGTTTAATTTGATAAATACATGTTTACCCTTTAAATGAATACTAAACTTTTAAAATTAAAAAGATTATTTTAAATATTTCAGGTCAATGATTTTGAAGTTTAGACTTACATAGTATATAGATAATTGCAGTAGTTATCTTTAAGCCTTTCTCAGAGTCTATAAAATACAAACAAACTACAAATTAACCAAGCTCACAACTTAGAGATACATCAATCTACTAATTTCAATGCACTTCAAAATATATCAACCACATTAACTCAATGTAACTTGAGATACTAACATATTTCAATATCCAAAATAAGAAAAATCACTTCATGTATTCTTTTGGCTAATCAGTTCATTTTAATTCGGAAAAAAACATAACAAATTTTAACAGAAAAAAAAAATGTCAAAAACCCAATTTGACACTACACAAATTATGGTGGTTCTTCATTTTTTTTTTATTAATCTTTTCCCCCTACCCTACTACAACAAAATAAACAATGTCATATTGCCACCCTTTCTCTCTGTTATAACGAGACTCTCTTTTCCAGATTCAGCCCCAATTTCTTAACTCTCTTCTCTCCCTTTTTACTCTTTTTAATCTTTTCATGTAAACAAGAAATTAAAGAGTTTTTGTTTGGCAAAGATTCTCATAATTTAAAGTAGAATTCTTCTACTTTTTTGCCCAAAACAGGGGTGGAAGAGTACTTCGTACTAATTCGTAACAAATGGTAACTAATTCGTTTTCTTTTCATAATTACATTTCTAAACATTTAATAATTAAAACATAATAATATATATGATATTTTTCAAGGCTGTTTTTCTTTGAATTTCCTTTTCTTTTAGTATTATATAAATTTAGACTGGTCTCCTTTTGGAGATTGAGTCCTCTACGTTCGAATGCAGAGTGCAGACAATAAAAGCAACTGAGTAATTGGCTTCATCTCCCTTGGATGAATCTTTTTTGAATAAGAATACAATGAACAACTATTAAACATAATTTAATTAAAGAAAATAGAGGAATTAAACACATTGGAAAACCAAGGCGTCAAAGCCAAATCCAACGAATTATTTTGCACATTTCTCAAAAGATATACTATATTATTTTGGAAGAACATTTCTAATTAAATGAGTTATTATTATTTTATTAATAATTAATTAATTCCCTATGAAGTATAATTTGTAGGTAGGAGTGCGGAGAATATAAATAGCTGCTTCTAAGTTTTAATACTTCATTCGTCCAAGTGATCAAAGGGGGAAATAATCTCATTGCTTTCCTCTGTCTCCTTTATCTCACAAAAATCATCAATGAAGAGGTCCCGTGAGTGGGAATTGCATGGACCCGCTGATAAGGATGGTAATAATGCACTGGTTTTACTTTCTTAATTTTGCAAAGCACTAATTTTTCTTTTGTAGTGAGTACCTTGAGTTATAAATAATTAGCATATACTATAGTTTTTTTTTCCTCCTCAAGTCACAAACAATGTTTTGACGGATTAATAATTTTTTGTAGAAATGGTAAGAATTACAAGAGATAATCGGCCAGATCACTTCACTCTCAAGATAGAGTCATACTCTATGTTATGCGAGGCAGGGGAGAAGTATGAATCTAGTATTTTTGAAGCTGGTGGCTATAAATGGTTTGTAATTGGTTTTCTATTAGTTGTTCAATTAGCAAATATTAAGTAATTTTTTTGACCAATAAAATGTTTAAGTAATTTTGAATTAGGGATATTGATCATATGCAGGAGGTTGTGTTTCTATCCAAAAGGGAACAAAAAAAGGGGAGGGGAAGATTACATCTCACTTTACCTAAAACTTGCCGAGACATCAACCTTACCTAGTTGTTGGGAGATTTATGCTAGATTCAAATTCTTCGTCTTTGATCAACTTCGTGGCCAATACTTAACCATTAAAGGTAAATTAGAATGATTTCAAATGCTAATTTTTTTAGCAAATATTATAGTATTTGATATTTCATAATTTCCATGCAGAGGGTGGTGAAAGTACAAGGCGTTTTGAAGAGACAAAGAATGAATGGGGTTTGGTTCAAATGCTTTCACTTGAAACTTTCGAAGACGATTCTAATGGATATTTGGTTGATGATAGTTGCATTTTGGGGGCTGAAGTTTTTGTCAGTAAACATGCTGGCAGGGTGGAGTGCCTCTCTTTTATTAAAAAGCCTGAAGACAATAAATTCAGATGGGAAATAGAAAAAATTTCGACTTTAAATGATTATTATTACGACTCCAAAAATTTCATTGTTGAAGGGAGTACTTGGTATAGATTATTTAATGTTAATGTTAATTATAAATTGTTACATTCTATAACAATTTTGCTAATTATAAAAAAAAATTGACTATTTCTTGAATTTTTATGAGACCTGCAGGAAGATCCATATTTATCCAAAGGGTGACACATCAGAAGCGAATGGAGGAGTGTCAGCATTCTTATGTTGGGATGGAGGCCAAGAATCTGATGATAAAGTATATGCAGAGTTCAAATTTATGGTAAAAAATAAGCTTGGTGATAACTTGCTCGAACGTGCAGGTAGATTCTTTCTTTACCGTGTTAATTAGATTTTTTTTTTTTTTTTTTTGAGATAGTGTTAAAAAAATTGTGCCAACTCAAAATTACTCATAATTAAATTAGTATAATTTGATCCGAATCATCATTTTGCTTATATATGGAATTGTTAACTTTATATTATCTTTTTCTTTTTGATTGTGCAGCAAAATACTGGTTTGGCACTTCAGCAGATAGTTGGGGATGGCCCAAGTTTATTGAACTTAAGGACCTCGAAGGCCTTGTGGAGGATGATAGGCTAATTCTGGAAGCAGAAATTGTTGTAACATCAGCAACCAAGAATCTTCCTTGACTAATCTTTTTAAATTATTATTGTGCTTATGAAATTAGAATTACAACCTAAATGTTTAGACTGTAATGCATTAAGGATATAACTCAAGGTTAGAGATAGGCAAGCTAGCGTCGATATTTATGGGTTTTAATTCTGGCTTTCTATTTATTTATATGCTTTTTCTGTTAGTCTTTGACAACTTGATGTCCAAAATCAAAATTAAGTGAATAATATATAGGAACAAATTAAGAGACTCCATCTTATAGAAAATTTGGTGGTCGTATTTCTCAATGGATAGATATATAGTTTGCTTTCCAATTAATATCTGTTAAGGAAGCAAGGAATTCAATTTAGCTTATTAAACTCGGGATCATATATATGTTACGTTTTTTTTTTTTTTGATACCAATATATACTAACTGAGATTTTCCCCAAACTTTCAATTCAAGTTCCAAGAGATGATCATCCAGTGATAACCCCCATATATATAGTTGCAGTAGTTTATATATACTTATCTAGCAAGTTAATTTTCAATCCTTTATAAATAATTAAAGCATTAAAACAAAATGAATCTGCATATTTATCTATAGAGCCTTTCTCTGTTTTTCTGAGTCTATGAATCAGTCAAACTACAATCCAAGGTCACTACTTAGTAATTAATTTAAAGTAGAATCCTTCTACTCTATGACCCAAAAAGGTGGAAATTTATAAGTAGTACTACTTCTAAGTAAAGCTCAAATTGACGAGACAGAAAATTTAACAAATTGAAAGCTCAAATTGTGTCTAAAGATCACCTGATAGTAATTCTAAGTAAAGCTCTTAGACAGGTGATGACCTAGATTTCCTTGAAATAATTTTCTCAAAAGAATAATAGAAATATAATTATCATTTATCCAATATATCCATTGAATTCCTCCTCAAAATAACGTGAAACTATTAGTACTTATGCACTTAGAAGTTTCATAAGTAGCGCAATGCCTTTTGGTTGGTACTTTTTTCATTATGGAATTTCTCATCACAGATGTCCTTTTGTACTCTTTCTTATGCATTATTGTTTAGTACTATTTAATGATGACTATTTATTTTTTATATGCAGGAACACCCTTGGACCTTAACTATACACCAACATTCTCTCTATCAAGGTCAATGCCAATGGATTTTCTCAGTTAGATACTACTCCCCAAGACCTCAAGCAACCAGCATGGAAAGCCCTATCTTTACAAAGGAAAGCAGAGATTGCTTTTCACGATTAATGAAACTCTTCATGCTACCATGTATATATGATAGAGATGAAATACCTGATAGTTTATCTATCTCTTGGCAAATAAACTGTCGCGCAGAACTGGAAGGACTGTAATGTCCGTAATTATTTCCTCTTGAAGATTTATATTGGTCGACACATTATTTGCACATTATATGCTTATTCTTTAAAAGTTATAATATCTGCTTCATCTTTTTCCACCCTCCATGCTCCCAAGGGGTTTTCTTCAAAAAGAGAGATTTTTTTTTTCTTTAGCACCTTCCAATTTGGTGTTTAACATCTTTCACCCTTTTCAATCAGTCTGCTATTCATCGAAGATAACCTTGTTGAAGTTTTTGCAAAGTCATAGGTTATGATTCTTTCTTTCACTGTCATTGAATGCTCTTGATACATTTTGCATGGAAAATGCTCTGCTCTTGATAAGTTGGGTGGAAATAAATTAATTGGTCTTTATTGCAAGTAGTCCACTTAGAGTGGAAAAAAGAAGGTAAACTAAGCCTTAGGCCTAGTTTGGTATTGGGGTTGCGTTTTGTGGGATTTAGCCAAACCGCTAAACCGGTAAAGTTAGTGTTGTGGTTGATCATGATTGATTTGGATGTATTTTTGAGCCGATACATTTAATTAGATCAATTAGCCAATCTATTTTAATTAGGATAGTTAGGATAGGATGATTGGAAGGGATTAAATATTGAAAACCAAATTTTCTTATATATTAGCATTTCCCCACTACAAAAGTACAAATAGTAAATAAGATTTTTGCAATATAATTCGACCTATATTAGCTAATGAGAACTAGGATGGATCCAAAGTGGTGGGCAGAATTTGGAACGAAATCTATCTGACTCGCCATCCAGAGGAAGAAGAAGCCCCTCATCAAAATTGTAGATGCCTGTATCATAGCCTCCACACTTTTCATAATTAGCATAATCGTCATCAGTATAGTAGATGTGGTTGGGGGTGCATCCAGGGTAGTGAGTTGCCAAGACAGAGAAGGTGCAGCAATTCCCAAGAAACAAACACCGGTCACCTAATGACACCATTCTCTCCCAATTCCTGCTCTGCATATCTAGCTTGAAAATTACAAATTCCTCCGTTACATTCACATCCTCTACTTGTATTTCACCAGCCTCATTTTTTATGTCATATGAGCCAAGCATCCGCAATATCATACAAAGATGACCGTTCAAATCAACAATATATTGCTGGGGATAAACAGAATTATCATCGCTTTCATAACTAGGCGATTTCGCGAATTCTACACATTTGGGCGAAGGTCCATCCAAGTCTTGACATTCAAGAAGCAGTCCCAGGCTACTTACAGCAAAGAAACTACCATTAAAATAGGTAACATCGTCTAATGCAAAGGCATCGCTACCATCGCCGATTGTAGTCCATGCTTCATCTCCTGGACTTGCAAACCCTAACAATACTTGTCTAGTCGTAAAAATTGCCATTACCACACAATCAGGGGAAGTAGGATCAGTCGATGAGAATGCAAACTTATGTAGAAAAAATTTACGGAATCCTTCGGGAGTTGGATAGGCGAAGCCATCGTCTAAGTTTAAGGTGTTGAAGGTGGGCTGTGAAGGAAGCGAAACACAGGCTCTGGATAAAGGATTAAACAATTGAATTTCGAGATCAAGACCGAATGTAACTAACCACCCGAAAGGAGTGCCCCAACACCGCCTCCCACGAAGCTCCCCTAATTCACGCTCCATGACTTTGTCTTCCGAGGCAGTGCAAAAGCATCGCATGTTGTTGTCTTCGTCTTCGTTTTCCGGAAGCATCAAACACACAGGGAATTTAGGCTGTTTGAGACAAGCTTGCCAAGATCTACACACCGCTGCCGCTCGAATATAATCGTCAATTAATAACTCACTTTTGCCAACGATCTGTCGCAAAAGATCACATGGGATAGCAGCCCAATCTCGAATCTCCGACATCTTCTAAAGAGGAGAATAAAGTTTTGCTTTTGCGATAGCTACTCTAATTCTGAATATTGGGATATTTGGGGTTTTTTCTTTCTTTGTTTGACAGGGAATATGGGGTTTATGGAGTATATATAGCAGACATGATGAACCCTAAATCTCCTAATCCTAGTAGGACACAAACTTCGGCCAAAAAAAAAGTAGGACACAAACTAGTTTCACACTATTTCGGCTAAAGGCCGATATTTGACTTTTTTTTTTACTATATTAAGTTCCCAATTCTTTAGGGACTTTGTTTGATTGGATATTATTATTGAAAATAATAATAAATCTATGTATATCTGTTTTTGACTTTGGAGTTAATGGGTTTTAATTCAATTGCTTAATGCTAATTCGTTTCTCAATTTGGTAACTGATTTTGTTGCTTTCATATATATGGATGAGAATTCATAAAGCTATGACAAGATAGAGCAACCAAAAAAACACTTATCACCCCGAAGGATAAGAAACTTGATGGCTTCCCTTTTCCTCTATTAACAATGAATTTAGATGCTGCCGGCTCCATTGAGTTTCAACTTCATAATTTAGCAAATCAAAGATCAAATTTTCGACCAAGAAATATTACAATTGATTTTACCATGCATGTATAAAAAAACTAGCAATTTTCCAATCTAAAATTAATTCTAAATTAATTAAAAGTATATTACTATAAATTTTAGACCTTTGGAATGTAGAATGTAGATTAACTTATCAGACTGTATATGATAAGCTTTTGTGGTTCTTTGTTTCTCCCATAATATACATATATATTGGAGGGCTTAATTAGGACAAATGCTCTTGAAACAAGCTTTATTTGATTCAATTAATTGGGAATCTAATTCATGATTTTGAACAAATGCACACACCCATTTCAGATAAGTAGAATTTTGTACATACAATAGTGAAATGTTTAGATAGAAATTATTGTACTAAATACATATATAGAAGTGAAGGTGTAAAGACAGTAAGACACAACTTTTACAATGGTAAGCAGCAAGGAATTCAATTTAGTTTATTAAACTCCTATATATATTAGTGAGAACCCTCATATATATGACCATAATTTCGTGTGTTCCCAACTAGTCAAAGAGATCCAAAACTTTTCATAATAGTAAGATACATATATAGTTGCAGACTTGCAGTAAACTTTTACTTATCTATCAAAGTAAAAACTTCCATTCCTTTCCTTTATACATTATTCAAGCATCGAACATTGAATCTGCATATTTATGTTTAAGCTATGAATCTAACAAAAGTACAATCCATTCCAAGCTCACCTGAGGGTAACAGATGGTAAGTAGTTGGATCGTTTTCTTTTCATCATAAGATCTTTTTTCTTTAGTATTTCTTTTAGGCTAATATATCAAAAGCATTACTACTTCTAAGTAAAGCTCTTACACAGGTTGATGGCCTTGATTTCCTCGAAACAATCACTCATAAGAATAGATATTTAGACTGGTCTCTCAGTACCAGAAAAAAAATAGAAGACTGGTATTAATTGACTCAGCACAGTGCAGGCAAGCAACGGAGCCTTGGATGATTTTGCATATATACTAGCAATTAAACAGAATGCAATTCCAACGAAATACTAGTAAATGGCAGGAATTAAACACATTGGAATTCAAGGAGTCAAAACCAATATGGCAAAAAAATAAAAAAAGTCGAAACCAAATCGAAGGAATTTTGCACATTTTCTCAAAAGATTTTGGAAGCACAAAATATTAATTATGAAGAAAATGTACAGGAGTATAACACATTTCCCAAAGATTTCAATGCATCAATTATAAGTATGTTAACCCATAAAAATACTTTTTGAGAAAGTAAGTAATTAAAGACTTTCTATGAACTACCGAGTTGTTAGCTTAACTGGTGAGTGCACCGTCCCACGGCCCAAGGTTCAAATCTCTCAGGATGTGAGTTTCGTTTATTTATTTATTTGTTTGTTTGATAGTTTGTTAAAGTAGGTTATTACAGATAATTTCTTAGTTTGGGTTGGATTCTTAGATGTTTGGCCATATGGAGATTTATTCATTACACTAAAAAAAACTCAGAATGAACTCTAAGAGACAATTCTACACTAGAAAATGAGAAAAAAAAATTAGCATAATCACCAAAGTTTTTAATATAAATTCAAGTAAAACAGATAACTATTTGTAACTCCTACAAGAAAAGGAAAAATATTACCTTTTCAATTACTAGGTCAAAGGGATATAGAAAGGCCAAAAAACCATAAATGTTTACTAATGGAATGAAATAAACAATGTATCCCAACTTTCAAAAAACTTTAATTACTAGTGGAATGAAAAAACCATAAATAGTTGCTCCCATGTTTCTAGTAATTCATTCATCCGCAGTGGAAAAAAAAAAAAAAACCCCTCAATCTCATTGCTTTCTTCGGTCTCTTTACCTGAAAAATCCTCAATGAAGAGGTCCAGCATGTCGGAATTCAATGGACCAGATGATCAGGATGGTAAAAAAGCTCTGGTTTTCCTTACTTCCGCCCAAGTTGCCATTTTATATTTTATAGTATATGCAATATATATTAAGTTTGTTTAACCAATGCTTTGTCTTTTTTTTAATTGATGATGCTTTTGATAGAAATTGTAAGAATTACAAGAGATAGGCAGCCAGAACACTTCCTTCTTAAGATAGAGTCATACTCTATGTTATGCCAGACAGAGAAGTATGAATCTGGAATTTTTGAAGCTGTTGGCCATAAATGGAGGCTGTGTTTCTATCCAAAAGGGAACGCCAAAAGAGGAGGGGAAGGCCACATCTCACTTTACCTAAAACTGGCCGATACATCAAATTTACCCTATGGTTGGGAGATTATTGCCAGCTTCAAAGTCTTCGTCTTTGATCAGCTTCGTGACCAATACTTAATTATTGAAGGTAAATTATTATTCTAATTTGGTATTATCATTATTGATATAATATCAAAAGCTAGTAGATTTTTGAGCAAATCAATTGTATGGAACATGCAGAGCATTGTGAAACCACAAGGCGTTTTCAAGAGACAAAGAGTGAATGGGGGTTGGCCAAGTTGCTTTCACTCGAAACTTTCGAAGACATTTCTAATGGATATTTGGTCGATGATTGTTTCATTTTGGGGGCTGAAGTGTTTGTTAGTAAGCATGCTGGCTGCAGGGTAGAGTGCGTCTCTTTTATTAACAAGCCAACTGACAACTTCTTCACTTGCGAAATAGAAAATTTTTCAACCTTAGACAAGGAATACTATGAATCCAAACATTTCATTGTACAAGGGACAACTTGGTAGGTTTTTTTTCATTATATATCTAAATAGTGTTTAAATATTAGTATATAATATGCTAATTTGGTATTTTATTTTAATTATTCCAAAACCAAATTTGCTAATAAAGAAAAATTTATTAATCCAGGAAGATCGGTATTTATCCAAAGGGTCGCACATTACAAGCGAAAGGAGGATTGTCTGCATTTTTATATTGGGTGCATGATAATGGAGGGTCAGCATCTGATGAGAAAGTATATGCGGAGTTCAAATTCAGGGTAAAGAATCAGAAGCTTGGTAATAACTTGCAGGAATTTACAGGTAGATTATTTATATTATTCCTTCCTACTGCGTTAATTAATTTTGTTTAGAGACTTAATTTGCCCTTTTGATATAAAAAAAAAAAAAATTGCCCTTTAAGACGTAGTCATTCCTGAAATTAACTTCCTTATCAATTATTTCTTTCTTTTTTGATTGTGCAGCAAAACACTGGTTTGGCGCTTCATCAAAAGCTTGAGGATGGCCCGAGTTCATTTCGCTCAACAATCTGAAAGATACCACCAAAGGCTTTGTGGTGGAAGATAAGCTAATTTTGGAAGCAGAAATTGTTGTCACAGCCACCACAAAGTGTCTTCCTTAATTAACTAGTACTAGTATATAGCTTTATAGGTACAGGTCTGATGAGATTGGAGTTTTAAATCTGGCAATTTTAAACATCAAGGAATCAAAGAGAGCCTATCATATCAATATTTTGTGTTTTCGCTACCCATTGAATAGATGGTATATAAATTTGCAGTAGTTTGCTTATGTAAGTGAATTTTCATATCTTTTTTTAATAACTAGTTTTAACTTTCACGTGCGTTCGTGGCCTAACGTGTTTGAAAGAAATATTCATATGAAATTATGATAACCTCTCTATTTCGTTTAACTATTTGTTTGTTTGTTTGATAGTTTGTTTAGTCGGTTATTTAAGGTAATTTCTTAGTTTGAGTTAGATTTTCATTTAGATATTTGGGTATATGAGATTTATTTTGATTGTAATGAGATTTCATTTGTACAACTCAAAAAATTAAGATAATTACACTATTTTTGATGACCTTATGAAATTTTGACAACTTTTCTATAAAATTTTAATAACGATACTATGGAATTTCGAGAACCTTTTTATAAATTTTTTTTAACCTTCTTATGAAATTTTGTTAACCTCACTAAGGAATTTTGAAGACCTCACTATGAAATTTTGATAACTTCCCAATGAAATTTTGATAACCAACACTATGAGATGTTGATAACCTCCATATGATATATTGATAACCACGTTATGAAAATTTAAAAACCTCCAAATGAAATATTAGTAATCACACTCTGAAATTTTGATAATCACACTATAAAATTGTGATAACCTCGCTATGAAATTTTAATAAACCTTCCTATAAAATTTTGATAACCTCCCTATAAAATTTTAATAACCTCCTTATGAAATCTTGATAACTACAAATTTTGATAACCACCTTATGATTTTTTGATAACCTCATTATGAAATTTTGTTAATCTTCTTATGAAATTTTGATCTACATACTATTAAATTTTGATAACCCTCTCATGCAATTTTGAAAACTAAACTATGAAATTTTGATAATTAACCTTCATATGAAATATTGATATCCTCCCTGAAATTTTGATTACTCCATAATAAAAGTTTAATAACCTTCCTAATCCGGTAACCATACTATGAAATTTTGATAACCTCCCCAGAAAAACCCCTATGAAATTTTGGTATTCACATTTTGAAATTTTGATAACCTCTTTATGAAATTTTAATAACCTCTCTATAAAATTTTGTTGACCCCTCTATGAAATTTTCATAATCACATTATGTAATTTTGATAACATCGCTTTGAAATTTTGATAACAACACTATGAAATTTTGATAATCTTCCTATAAATTTTGATAATCCGATCTCTATGAAATTTTGATAATCACTATATGAGATTTGATAACCTTCTATCAAATTTTATTACTCCTTATGAAATTGAGACTTTTATAACCTTCATATGAAATTTTGATAACCACACTATGAAATTTTGATAACCTCCCCATGAAATATTAGTAACCTCCTTATGAAATTTTGTTAACCACACTATGAAATTCTTATAATCTCGCTATGACATTTTGATAATCTCTTTGATAACCTTTCTATAAAATTGTGATAACCACACTATGAAATTTCAATAACTTTCCTAAAAACTTTTAATAACCTGATCCTATGAAATTTTGGTAACCACACTATAAAATTTGGATAACTTCCATATGAAACCACACTATGGAATTTTGATAACCTCCTCATGAAATTATAATAACCATCTTATGAGATTTTGATAACCACACAGAGACAAGAAAATCAAAATCATAATATTACCTACTCTTCTAACTCAACAATTTTCAATTGAACAAAATGAATGCGGCAAAACATTATATAACGAAGAGATGAAGCTTCACTAACAATAGTATTGTACGTGTTGGTGTTAGTTTAATCTTTTTATTGACATTTTTTTGCCCGATTTTTATTGACATTTAAAAAATTGAAATTAAAAGTAAAAAATTAAATTCAAAAAATAACAGTAAAGGAAATTTGCATGTTCATCAACGAAAATCAATCTGACAAACTTATAATTCTGTCTAAATTGAAATTTTTAATTAATTTTTAAACAATAAAATTAAACTAAATTTTAATAATGATAATTTAGAAATATATTTGAAAAAAAGGGTGCAATTGGAAAACATAAAGTTTCTCACTATTCGTAGAAATTTGCATGTTCATCAATGAAAATCAATTTGACAAACTTATAATTCGGTCTAAATTGAAATTTTATAATTAATTTTTAGATAATAAATTTTAATAATGTTAATTCAGAAATATATTTGAAAATGGTACAATCGGAAAATATAAAGTTTTCCATTTCTAATGGATATTTGGTCGATGATTGTTGCATTTTGGGGGCAGAAGTTTTTGTTAGTAAGCATGCTGGCTGCAGGGTAGAGTGCGTCTCTTTTATTAACAAGCCTACTGACAACTTCTTCACTTGGGAAATAGAAAATTTTTCAACCTTAGACAAGGAATACTATGAATCCAAACATTTCATTGTACAAGGGACAACTTGGTAGGTTTTTCTTCATTATATATATTCCAAATTATATCTGAATTATAGTGTTTAATTATATATATATGGTAGGCTTTTTTTTTTTTGGGAGGGGGTGAAAAATTATATGCTAATTTGGTAGTTTGTTTATTTAGCTAATGAAAAAGAAATTTGACAACTCTTTTATTTTTGATTAATTAATCCAGGAAGATCGGTATTTTTCTAAAGGGTAATAACAGCACATTACAAGCGAAGGGAGGATTGTCCGCTTACTTACATTGGGTGCATTATTATAATAATGGAGGGTCAGCATCTGGTGAGAAAGTACTATATGCGGAGTTCAAATTAAGGGTAAATTAAGAATCAGAAACTTGGTAATAACTTGCAGGAAAAAAACAGGTAGATTATGTGTTAATTAAATGTTTAAAGATTTAATTTGCCCTTTATAAATTAGTATTCTCATCAAGTTCATTTGATTCTGCAGACAAGCACTGGTTTTGCACTACATTACACGACTGGGGATGGCACGATTTCATTTCACTCGACAATCTCAAAGATGGCTCAAAAGGCTTTGTCGTGGAAGATAAGCTAATTTTGGAAGCAGAGATTGTTGCCACATCCACCACCAACCGTCTTCCTCAAACTCATCCTAATTTATAAGTTTCATTATGAGATCAATTTAGCTGCCCAAACTCCTATATATCAGAAATTTTCTGGTCATAGTGCATAATTTTAAGATGTTCTTAACATTATAGCCTCTTTGCCCCCTGAGCTTTGTAAATTTAGGCCAGATTACCCGCTGAATTTTAAATTGTGCCACTTTGCCTCTTGAATTTGTAAAATCAGGCCAATTCCCCCTTCACTTTACAGATTCCGTTAAGTCCCATAAAATTTGTTGACGTGGCAAACTTATGCTGATGTGGCACTTCCACGTCAGCACTCATGTGGGCCCCACATGACCCTAAATGTTAG
>AWUE01012455.1:0-60489 GCA_001974825.2 Corchorus olitorius
CACATCAGCAAAAGTTTGCCACGTCAACAAATTTTATGGGACTTAACGGAATCCGTGAGTCAACTGCTAAGTCAGGGGTAAGTTGATCTGATTTTACAAATTCAGGGGATAAAGTGGCACAATTTAAAGTTCAAGGACAATCTGGACTAAATTTACAAATTAAGGGGGCAAAAGGGCTATTTAGGGGGCAGAGAATGAGTGAAGCCATTTTCCATATTTCATTGCGATTCAAACAATGCAAATTTGATTATGACAATTTTGGGGATTTTAATTTTGTTGGTCATTTGATATACTAATTTAACTACTGTAACAACTTAGAGATACATCAATTTACTAATTTCAATGCACTTCAAATATCAACCACACTAACTTGAAATACCACAATATATCAATACCCAAAAATGAAAAATCACTTGATAATTAATCACTTCAATTCATGAATTCTTTTGGCTAATTAGTTCATTTTTTAATTGGGGAAAAAACATAACAAATTTTAACAGGAAAAAAAATTCAAAGTTTCAAAACCCAATATTTGGCACTCCAGTCCAAATTATGTTTGTTTTCTATTTTATTTTTTATTAATCTTTTCCCCCTTACCACAACAAAAAAAAACAAAAAAAAGAAAGAAAAAGACACGTGTCCCGTGCTCTCAAAACAAAAACACACTCTTTGAAATTGCATTA
This sequence comes from Corchorus olitorius, assembly GCA_001974825.2. Lineage (NCBI taxonomy): Eukaryota > Viridiplantae > Streptophyta > Magnoliopsida > Malvales > Malvaceae > Corchorus > Corchorus olitorius. Next base: position 684 of record AWUE01012455.1, read on the forward strand.
AAAAAGCCCAAACAAACAAACAAAGACAATGCCATATTGCCAATTTGCCATCTCCCTTTTCTCTCTGTTATAATGAGACTCTCTTTTCCAGTTTCAGCCCCAATCACTTTTAACTCTCTTCTCCCCCTTTTTTCTCTTTTCAATCTTTTCATGTAAACAAAAAAAAATTAAAGAGTTTTTGTTTGGCAAAGATTCTCACAATGCAGACCTTGAATATCGATAAAACAATGGAGGATGAATTCCTCAAACGTAACACCGATTGCGTCTATTTCTTGGCTTCTCCTCTTACTTGCAAGAAGGTTCTCTCTCTTTCTCTCTGTTTTTTCCTTCTTCTCTTCTTCTTTCTTTCTTTGTTTTTTTCTTTTGTTTAGTCATCTGGAACTGAGCATTTTTGTCGCTGTCGCACCGAATTTCCATCGCACATTCTGCATTCGGTTCTTTTCTTCTTTGTGTTCTTCTTCCCCCTTTTTTTGGGTTTGGAATGTGATATATTTATGGTCTTGCATTTGAAGGATCTGGAAATTCTAGGGTTTATTTCTACGCCACAAATGATCTTTTATTTTCTCTTTAATTTTTCTAACCCGTGAAATTGTTAACCCTCTTTCCTTGTTTATTTTAAGAATTTTGGTTAATTTTCATTTCCATTACTCACTAATTGGGAATTCTAGTTTGATTATACTCTGTTTGGACGTTTTTGTTTCTTGATAGTTATTAACTTCTTAATTCCATGCCTGTAAAGTTGTTAGAACTTATATCCATAGGTTTTATTATTATTATTATAAATAAACATTGATCATGCAAAATGTACCTAGCTCTGCTTTTGGTCAACAGATACTCTTTTAGTTTCATTAATCATTGTAACTGAATTGAGCCACATTTTCATTTTGAATGCTTTGGTTTACAGGGAATGGAATGTGAATATCGGCATAGTGAGATGGCTAGGTTCAACCCAAGGTCTTGCTGGTACTGGATGCATGGCAACTGTATTAATCCAACTTGCAGTTTTCGACATCCTGTAAGCTCATATTCTGTATGAATAAGTTCACTCTTACTGTTGTGTTCGACTGATAACTCAAAAGCATGTCATAATAGTATCATACACATACATCTGTGTTTCATATATTGCTTGCCGGATATTAACTTCTTTCGAACCTTTATGTTTATTACTGTCATAAGTTTCGTCTATGTTACCCCCAAAATTTACCTCTGCATTTACATTGTTTTGATTGTTAGTTCATCATAAGGAAAAGGAAATCTTGGAAAAAGCTATGTTTTGTCCTTTATTATTGACATGCCATTAATTTAATCTATCTCTATTGTTAAGACCTTAGATTCTCGTCATGTTAACATTTGCTAAGGAGTTTTAGAAGTAATTATCTATTAAAAAGTTTGGCCATAAACACATTTGCAAGTGGTACTGGTCTTTGGTTTCTAAAGTCTATCAGTATTTTCGTCCCTATGATGTATTAGTCTTTTGACTGCGATGGAGCTGGAGCTATTTCTCGCAGATTTACTTATTTGATATACTTTGTTTTCAATGAATTATTATTTTGATATTTTTGACTCATTCCATGATTGCATGGCCTTTTGATAATGGTTATATTGTATGAACTAAATTCTTCATTTTTAACAGCCATTGGATGGGAACACTCAAGTGTCGTCTGAATCTGCTGCATTGCCATACCCATCTTCTACACCAGCAACCAATACAAGTATTCCTTGTTACTTTTACTTCAATGGTTTCTGCTATAAGGGCGAGAGATGCTCTTATTCACATGGTCATGATGACAGTGCTATAGCTGGAAAACTTTTGAAGACTGATGCTCTTCCCTTGGACCAGAAGACAACCAAAGAAAATGATGCTGGATCAGCTCCTACAGAAGCACATACCAATCCATCTAAAAGTGCCCCAAAGCCTAGCAAGGATGTGGTTCCGCAGCTTAAAGAGGAACAACAACAATCAGCCCCCAAAATCATGCCTCTGAAGACCGTCTCTCCAAAATTGCCTGTGTTTGAATCTGAAGAAGCTCCTCTTTTTAAGTCAGGCTCCTTGCTTCTACAGGAAGGCATTACTGTAAGCAGTTCTCCAATATGTGAAGATGAAAGTTCAGAAGAGCAAGTGGATGACCATGTTGAGCCAGAGGAGAGGGGGGAGTCCTCACCAGGTTTTGATGTTCTTGTGGATAACAAATCAGAGGATTTGGATTATGAGAATGATTCAGAGTATCTTCTGGCCCCTGATAAGGAGCAGATGGAACAGTTCTTGAGTTATGATTTTGAAGATTCAGTTCAGCGTGAGGCTAGGTACTCTAATGTAGAATTCCCATATGATCGGGATGTATATGATGTTCATGAGGCTTCAGACAATGAGTTTATTCCTGATATTGTGAGGAGGCCGCGTGGCCGCCCCAGAGATAGTAGATTGGATTCCACATTCCAGAAGAGAAGAAGACTCCTGCCAGTTGATCCATTTTATGAACCTGGTGAACCATCATCTGATGAACTTGATGTAGATCTTCGAGACATTTTGAGCAAACGCAGGTTTGCAGAGGTCAATCCCCGTAATTTTCTGTCAAGAAGGTCTGAGTATTCTCATGTAACAGGTCGGAGTTCAGGCAGGCCTCAAAGGCATGGTATTCATCGGAAATTAAGGGGAAGATTGGCATCAAATGCGGGGAAGCACTCTATTGAATCTATGGGAGACCAAGGTTATTTTTCTAATGGTGGCAACCACTGTCACAGGCTCAAGCACCTGGAGCCTAATCGCCCAATCAGACGGCCTTTTCGGGAAAAATGGCTGCCTAAACAAAGGACAATTTCATCTCAAGTTTCTAGAAATCTGGTTTCAAGGGAGAGGAAACTCTCACATCCATCTACTGCCTTTACAGGTCCCAAGACCCTTGCCGAGATTAAAGAAGAGAAGAGAAAAACTGAAGAAGCTGGTGGGAGAATGAGACGCTCAAGCAGAACTACATCAGTGGATTTCCAGGGTCCAAAACCATTGAGTGAAATCCTCAAGGAGAAAGGGAGAAATGATACTGCAAGCAATGGAAATACTAGCAGCAGTTAATTGACAAAAGGAAGAAAGTTTTTGAAGTTGATGGGAGTTATGGTATTAGCATTCTTTTTTCTTTTCTTTTTTTCTTCGACCAAAAGAGAATCCGCCTTTGAAGAGGAAGATACAAATTTTGCCTTAGGTAGAACATCTTGGCATATTCTTCAAACTCTAGCATATGCTCTTATTCAACTTTTTACTCTTATCACTGGCTAAGATGATGAGGGCTCTATGGAATGAAGCTACCGGCACTCAGCTTGGAGTCTCAGTTCCCTCCCATGCCACCTGATAACCCAGTTAAAGAGATAGAAGCTCAACCTAGAAACAGGCTATTCGACGGTATATCCTTTGTAGACTTTTGAGAAATTTTGCTAACATCATCATTTTAGTTCATTACATGGAGCTGGTTTTGGTTTCTTGTACAGGGTATTTCCATGAGTATCAAATTTCTAGTGTCAAAGCATATTCTATTGACAAGTACATTAAAAATGGCCTTTTCTCCCATATAATAGCAATGATTAACTAGTTTAATATCAAAAAGTAGTTAAGACTTTGTCAATGCCTCTTTTTATTTGTTTCAGTTGTTTTCCCTTAAAATGCCCCTTCTTTTTATATGCATTATTTATAATTAATGTTTCTTCAAGTGGTAAGCGCCTTATTCCAGCTTCCTCTCTTTTAATATGATCCATTTAGCTTTTGAGAGCAAAAAAATACTATATTGTTTATGAATTTTAGCATTCTAATATAAAGAGCATGTAACACTTACAGAATCATTTTGTCATATTCAAATGTCAAAACAGACAAGAAGTAAAGATGCACATTGATGAACTACAACATACATATTAACCCTAATCATTCAATTATCATATTCAAATGTCAAAAAGAAAAAAGCTAGAATCCAAAATTTATTGAATTTCACTCTATCATTCTGTTAAATACACACTGATCTTTTTTTTTTTTGTTCAAAAAATACACACTGATCTACTTGTCCAGGAAGTGCAACTAAGCATTCTTTGAAACTAATAACTTGCGTAACATCAAATTCTAAACCATGGTCTTCAATTTGTTTGGTCTCGGGATTATAGCAAACAAGCCTCTTCCTCTGGTTATCTACAAGAAAAACTTGATCATTCTCTCCCAAGTTAGTTAAACTAAACCTTCTTGGACATGGAAATGCTAATCGAATCGAGAATTGTTTAATCCAAGAGTCGGCTACACCATATTCCTTCATCACCCATATATCCAAAGTATCTTTATCTGTTGGTACTGTCATCAAAGAAAGGAAATTTCGATATTCTGCAATACTATATGGCCATAAAATCCTTGTATAATCATAATTATGATAATAATTAGGCAGCTTTATCTCTTGAAAATCTTCAGTATCTAATTGGAATGACATGATGACAATTCTAGATGCTGAATTCACTAGCAAATGGAACGATTCATTGAGGAACACCGGCGTTTGAAATGAACAGCCCACCATAGACCACCGGGTTTTCTGCTCTAATCCTTTTCCATGAATTTGTGCATAAGCTGTAAATTTCAACCTCTCTTGCAGGCAAATTATACTTAAGGGGGCCACTAATCTTTATCACCTTGTAATCATTAATTTTAGGGCAGAATCCAAAACCTATAACTTGAATTGCGTCTATATGGCCTCTGGGAATTTCCATGATTTTTCTTGTTGAAGGATTCCAAATATATATATTCCGGCTAAAAAAATACGGCGAATTAGTTAAACAAACTAATCCATTGCTTGAACCAATTATAAATTTAACTCTAGATGACATGAGAAATTCGTTACACCAAACAGTATTAGGGTTATTATTATTATCATTGCCACCTCTAGAATTCTTTAAGTATTGAAAAATATATTCAGACTGATTATCAGAATGAGTAGAAAGAAGAAAAGCATCATTGTTTTGATCTTTACCAAAACGAGTCTTGAGATGCAAGGCAACGAAAGAAGGGTCTTCAATGAGAGAGCACCATGATTTTCTAACACACTTGAATCGCAACAGGCTCTTCACCGGTAATCTTGATAATATATCACTCTCGATGTCAAGCGGAATTTCTACATAACTGCCCATATCTTTTACTTCTTGTTGGATTAATATCGTCCGCAGGCTCTTCAAACTTAATATACTTCTACCTAAACCAGCCGATCAATTGTATTTTTTTTTTTATATATACATTCTAAACATTCGCCCTAATTACTTACTTGCTCTAGGGGTAAAATTAAAATTATCACTTTACTTGGTTAATTTTTTTTTTAAATTTTTACCATTGGTTGATCGAGTTGGTTAGCGGCCTTTACCTGTTAAGGGTGGTATAACACAAGTTCGATCCTCCGAAACCCATTTGTTGAGAGGACTTTAACTTTACACGCTCCTAGTCTGAAAGGATTAGTTTCATGCCCAAAGGGCTTGAGGATACCCATGGTAAAACAATAATATATATCATTTTTTTTTCCATTTTTAACAACCTTCCCCTTGGATTATTACATTTGTCCATGATCATATATATAGTTAAATTTGCAGATCGACATGTTTGTTTTTTTTTTAAGGCAAATAAGTTTATTTATTGATTAAAGTAAAGGAACAGAGCAATAAGGAAACATAACAACCAGAACCAGTACAAACAAATCCAGAAACAGAGCAAAAACAAAACAGTCCAGAGCAGAACAAAGACAAGCCCAGCACAAGAAGCAAAGCATCAGTTAAACACATTAACCAAAGGCTCTTGACGATCAACCCCTTGTTTAGCCAGTGAATCAGCCTCTTGATTGCCCTCTCTTAGAATATGCTGAATGATGAAAACTGAGATATTTTTTTTCAAGGAAGAGATATGAGCTGACCATTTCCGCAGCCTCCAAGGTGTTTCTTCAAAATTCTCAACCCAAAGAACAACATTTTTGGAATCGCTCTCAATCACTAAACCATGAGAATTACACCAAGATGAAGCACAAAAAAGCAACAATGCTTCTCTAACCGCACATAATTCCGCCTCATTTGATTCCATAACCCCGATTGACTTAGAGAACTCCATCCAAACTTTACCGTTCTCGTCACGCAAGACACCTCCAATACCAGCTGGGCCTGGTTTGCCCCTAGCAGAACCGTCGACATTAAACTTCATAAAACCAGTCTCAGGCTTGCTCCACTCGATGTTACCTCTTGGCTTGGATTTGCCGATTGCCACTTTGATAGCATTAGGATTCAAATACGTATCCAGGAAGGAGTAGTCAATTGTAGGCCACTTGGCCTTAATCCACCACATCAATCTTACTTTGATAAGATCAAGCAGTTGATTAAAATCAAAGATTTTCTTGTTAAAAACTAAATCATTTCTGTGAAGCCACACCGACCAGATTATAGCAAAGAAAGCTAATCTCCAAATTTTCACATTGTCGTGGCATAAGTTAGAATGTTGCCAAGCAAGAAAAAACTGTGTTGGATCACTATGGGCTACCCAAGAAAAATTCCATATCCTGCAGCAGGCAGACCAAACTTCCCAAGAATATTGACAGGTGAAAAAAAGATGCTCAACCGTTTCAACTTCTCTATCACAGAAAGCACATAGAGAGGAGTCATAAGAAATTAAACCTCTTTTATAAAGCTCAAATTTCACTGCTACTCTTTTCTTCAAAACTTGCCATACAAATATTTCAACTTTGGGGGGAGCAAGACTAGCCCACACGAGTCTCCAAACATCACCAGCGTCGAATCTGCTAAAAAGAAAGGATCTGCAAAATTAACAGGCATAAGATCTTTTTCCAACCACATATGTCTCATCATGTTGAAAATTCCAAGTGAAATTACTCTCTAGAGTTGGACTTGCCAAAGCAGCTGGTGTCAAAGGATCATGTTTCCCCTATTCTTGTTCTGTTTTTCTGATTGTTCTCGGCTTAATTCTTGCAGCAGAATCAATGTTCTTTTCCCTCTTCACTATGATCCATTTTGCTTTTCACATGCTCTCACATGTCATCCTTATAGTTGATATGTTTTCTAAGGCAGGAAACTTGGTTGAGATTAAAAGGAGCAAATTGCTGCTGCAAATGTTTCAGCCAAGCAAAAAGCCCAACAAAAGTTGAAACACAACTGATTACAAACTATGATAAGAAAATTATTAGCTAGAAATTCAAACTTAGCTTAAGCAAGTGCATGAGTCATTACCACATAATTCAGATATATAATGAACTACCAAGTTCCTAAATTTTGCCAAATTAGTGTAGTATGATTTTGAACATATTCCACCAATATAACAGACCATGTAATTAGACTATCAAAATTGATATCATTACCTCTTATCTTAATGTCAAAACATCAAGAGTCATGATCCAAAATAAAGAAATTATAAACTCAAAAGATATAAATAACCCTTAAAATTCAAGGAAAAATTTTTCATTATATTCTAATCATTTCAGGCAATGAAACTATGCTTTCCTTCCAACTTATGACTTGCTCGAGTCTTTTGGACTTAGTATTGAACCAAAAAAGCCTTTTAATTTCTTCTTGTTATAATCTGCAAGAATAACTACTTCATCATCGTTTTCAAAAGAAAAACGTATATAATGCAATCAATTTTGTCATATCCAAATGTCAAAACATCAAGACAAGAACTAAAAATATTGCACATTGAGAGAAACTATAACATAGTATTAATTAACCCTAATCAATATTGATTGGGAAGAAGAAAATAAAGTAGAATCCAAAAATATTGAATTTCCCAATCATTCTACTAATTATTCATCACATTGATTTCTCTAGGCATTGAAACTAAGCTTTCCTTGAAACTAATAACTTGCTTAACATATTCAAATCCTAATCTCAAGTTCTTAATTTGTTTGGTCTTAGGATTATAGAAAAAATAAACCTGCTCCTCCTCATCTGACAATCTTCATGAAAAACTTCATCATTCTCTTCCAAGTTAGTCAAATATTTTAACCTTCTAAGTTTATGTACTGAGTCCGGTGGTGGTGTTCGAATTGAGAATAGTTTAACCCAAGAATCAACTAGGCCATATTCCTTCATCACCATATTTCAAAAAAAAAAACATTCATGGTTGTCAAAGCGAGGGAATTTCGATATGCCACCATTTTGAATGGATATGAAAAGCTTCTTCTATCATAAGGAATATCATTAGGCAGCTGAATCTCTTGAAAATTACCCTCCATATCGAATTCCAATGACATGATGAACGGTCTTCTATCTACTCGCCTTACTAGCCAATGGGAAGCTCCATTGAGGAACACGTTGGAACCGTTTATTAACAAGACTCCTGCATTTGCTACACTTATAATGTCACTCCATAAATTTCTGCACAAGCTGTAAACTTCAACCTTTCTTATAGGATTAGGGCCAATAATCTTTACCACCTTGTAATCATTAAGTTTAGGGCAAAATCCAAAGCCAATATAACGATCATAAGCGTACGATTGATTCCAATTGCTGCCGGGAACTTTGATGATTTTTCTTGTTGAAGGATTCCAAATATATATATTCAAGCTAACCCGTGGGGAATCAGTTAAACAGACTAATCCATTGCTTGAACCAACTATAAATCTAGTATTATCATATTGCCTTTTATCTAACATGAGACATTCGTTACGCCACTCAGTATTAGGGTTATTATTATTGCCACCTCTAGAACGCTTTAAGTATTGAAATTGAACATACTTAGTGTAGACACCGAAATTTAATTTAGGCTAAGTCTAGGTTTGGTTTTGGTTTAAACCCAATGATGTGGCCTGGTTAGATTTGGATTAAATTTATTGGGTTGTGTTTGGGCTTTAGTAATTATTTATTTGGGCTAATTAAGTGGGTCAAGTTAATAATTATAGCACATGTTAAATAAGTCTGTGTTGGAAATTTCCTAGAAGTTTCCTCCCATTACTTGCTCCCAAAGAATTTAGGCATATATAAAGGCTTCTTTTTCCCTAACCCTAGAGGAGATACACACATATAGACAGACACATATTAGAAAATACTAGCTACTACTCTAGCTACACAACCGCATAAGTGCACCTAAAATTCTCACAGTCCCGTCAAAAATTCAATTGCACCAGTGCTTACCAAGAAACCATACGGTAAAGGATTACTAATCGACTTGGTAAAGCAAAATTTGCTTTTAATTGGTTGCAATTCGCCACTTGGAAGAGAGACCATGATCGAGGGTATGCTAGGGAGCATCTTCAATTAAGGGAAACAAGACAAAGAAACAAAGCCACCGCCTTATTGCTTTCTGCTTGGTTTGGAATTGTATTCCTTGGGGTAAAATTCTTTATCTTGGTTTACCACTTGCAATTGCTTCATTCTAACCCTCTTTCAATTATTCAATTTTGATTATAAGACTTGTGATGATTGGTGAAGTTTCTGATATTTTGTTAGTTAGTGTTCCTTTTTATCTAATCTTTATTCCTTGTTTGACGTTCATGATGTATTTTGCAAATTAATTATTTTTATTATTATGATATTGTTCGTTTGGTTTATGTCTATGTGATTTATCAATTTAAATTGATTGTCTTCTATTCCAAAACTCATTTAAAAAAATCAAAATTGTTTTCTTGTCTTTAATCAAAAACATCAAAAATTACTCCTGGCCCGCAAGAGTATAAACTGTGAACGGCAAAATCATATGCATTAGATTAGATTAAATAAATCCATCAAGTTCTGCCAATCTTGTGGGGAACTTGGGGGTTTTGCATAATTAGGGTTTCATGTAATAATGATAAAATTTTGATAATTAATTTTAAGAGAATATTTTCTAAATCTTGCCATATTGTGGGAGATTTAGAAAATGTTAAAAAAGGAAATAAAATAAATAAAATTAAACAAGATTGTTAATATGGAAAATTCAACTATTAAAATAAATATTTTTCAAGTCTTGCCAATTTGTGGGAGATCATATAATAATAATAAAAATTTAAAAGTAATCATCAAAAATAAAATAATTGAATTGTAATCAATCTATAAATAAGAATAATCCAAGGGATGTACAAGTGGTAATTCCTTGTAACTTTGTAATCAATCATTTAATTCAATCAATATAAACATTTAAGAAGTATATCAAAATAAGGGTAACAATTTAAATTCCGACGACGGAGCCTCTTCGAGAAATTTAAAATTTCTTGAATACTCTTGAGGATAATTGTCTCAATTTTTTGTCGAAATGTGAGGAAATTGAAGACAATTTTAAAATGAGTAAAATCCAACAATCATAAATTTAAAGGATTAAAAGTGATAATTAAGGCTGAAAGGTTATTGTTTAATTAAAATGGTACTGTCTATTTGACAGGCGTTGTAGGGGTGCTAATACCTTCCCTATACGTAATCGAACTCCCGAACCCAAAATTTGGTAATGAAGACTAATGGTTAATCATTATTAATGAACTTAATTCAACATTAAGAACACATTAAAATGGTTAATCAAAATTAGGTGGCCAATCACACCTGAAAAAAAGATTGGTGGCTACTCCTTTCCAATGCGTGTAGCGCTCAAGTCTCGCGATTTACACGTTATGACACTTAGCAGAGACATGAAAAGCATCATTGTTTTTACCAAAACGAGTGAGATGCAAGGCAACGAAAGAAGGGTCTTCAATGAGAGAGCACCATGAATTTCCAACACATTTGAAATCGCACCAGGATTTTCACCGGTAATCTTGATAATATATCACTCTCCATGTCGAGGGGAATTTGTAGATTACTTCCCACGGCGGCAGTCTTTCTCCTTTTGCTCCTTTTCCTCATCTCCTTTGTTTTTTGTTGGATCAATTTTTGTTGCTAAGGCCTAAACCTTTTTTTTTTTTAAGTTGATATATACTAGTAATTTTTTTTCTAAACCCTAACCTTTTTTGTTGGTTGAAATCTCAAATAGGTCCCTAAACTCTGTCATAAATCTCAAATAAGGACTCGAACTTTGGAAAAAATCAAATAAGTGCCCCAACTTTTCGACGAGGGTCAAATAGGTCCATTCTATTATTTTTCACTTCAAATTTTGATCAAAATAGATGTGATTTTTGTCGATTTTAAGTTAGAGTAGCGTCAACATTTGAGAGAGAGAATTTTAAAGTTAACCTACTGTTAATAAGGGTTTTTAAAGAAATTAATGTGTTTTTTATTTTTAAACCTCAATTAAAAGCTATTTCGTTTTTTTTATTTTAAGTTGGTTAATTTCCTAAATTCTGAATTTTAAAAGTTACGCGTCACTTTCTTATTTGTTCACGCATTTTTTTTTTCTACAGTGTCACTCACGCACCGTTTGTAATTAATAAAATGGACCTATTTGACCCTTCCCAAAAAGTTGAGGCCCTTATTTGTCCTTTTCTAAAGTTTGGGCTCTTATTTGAGATTTTTGACAAAGTTTCGGGGACCTATTTGAGATTTCAGCCCTTTTTTTAAACCCTGAATTTTTTTTAAGTAATTAATTAGTAGTGGTAATTATAATTAATTAGTTTATTGAGTGAAAAAAATAGACGGCCAAAAAAAAGTGAGAAATAATTAATCAAAATTGTTCAATGTTGAGCAACCCAATTAGTAAGTCGATATAAGGCCTAATAAAGCCCAATCCTATTGGGCAATAGACTCGTCTTGAAAAATCCCAAGACTAATAGTCTTTAGACATGTTTCACCTATATTGACCCAAACTAAAAAAAAAAAAAAAAAAAAAAAAAAAACATCACCAAAGGATCATGTGGACTATGTTGTATGTTCTCATTCTTTTTATCTTCGCCCCTGTTCCTTGCTCTGTTTTTTTCTGAAATCATTAAATTCTTGGCCTTTCCCTCTTCTTTAATATGTTCAATTTTGCTCTTTTCATAATAAATATAGTTTCTGATTTTCAACACTCTAATAGACACCATAAACATGTATATATTATATATAACGTGATAATAATAATCAATGTTGTCATTCTCCAAATATCAAAACTTCAGAATGAAATTTGCACATAGAAATCATAATGAAGTCAAAACATTTCATCACTGATTTCTTATGGAGTGAAACTAAGCTTTCCTTAGGCTTAGTTTGAAAGTTGGGAAAATACAAGGGAAAAGAAAATAAAATCCAAGATTTTGATTTTTTGTGTTTTCTTGACATGGAAAATGTATATTTATTCCTTTCACGGATTATAAATTGTGGACTTGGGGTTGCAAATGGAGAAATGAAATGGAACTTGAATTCTTTTGGATATTTCATATTTTCTGAATTTGCTTTCTATTGTGATTGCTCATGGATTGGTTGTCTTAAATATATATAGTATCATTCTTTTTGGGCAAGAAAATATATATATAGGCTTATTGCTCAAAAAGGTCCCTGAACTTACACAAAATGGCCAAATAAGTCCATGAACTCTAATTGCAGCCAAATAAGCCCCTGAACTCTTATAAAAGGCGAAATAAGCCCTTTTTGGATGGTTAAATGCTGAAATAAGGACTAAATGTTTCAAGATTTTCTCAAATAAGGATCAAAATACACAATTCCAACAAATTAAAACACATACTTAGCAAATTTTCACAAATTAGGGAATCCTTAAATGAAAACCAGTGTTTCTCATGCGTACACGTTAAATTTTATAGAAAAATGATATTATCGTGTTAATTAAAAATCAAACCCTATTAATCAAAATAAATTCATTAAACGTAATATGATATAAAATTATCGTGTGTTTTTCAGTTTATATATATCTCACATACTAGTATTAACTTACATTGTATCCAATTTGTAAAAAAATATTAAGTATGTATTCTAATTTGTTGAAATTGTGTATTTTGATCCTTATTTGAAAAAATCTTGAAATATTTAGTCCTTATTTCAGCATTTAGCCATCAGAAAAGAACTTATTTGGCGTTTTATAAGAGTTCAGGGACTTATTTGGCTGCAATTAGAGTTCAGAGACTTATTTAACCGTTTTATATAAGTTCAGGGGCCTCTTTGAGCAATAAACATATAATATATATATATATATATATATATATATATATAGCTGGAATACATCTAATTTCGTGCATGGCTTTGGATTAGCTTGGGCTTGGCTAATTTATTCTTGTTTTGGTCATTTACGTGTTGCCGTGTTGGAGTTTTGAAGTCCAAGTAGGGAACTAAATTTGTTGAAATTCCATCGGCTTTTGTAATCTCATCAAGACCCTTTTTATATATTTCAATCAATCATAACTCTTACCTACTTAAGCTTATATTGACAAATTAAAAGTCAAAAAACACAAACATCAAATATTAGACGAAGGATCGTGGAAATTTAATTTCCACAATATAATTAAATTTCAGCAATAGGTCATTTGTACCAATCCCTGTTTTTATTAATTTGAATGTATTCAAACCGAAATCAGTATTAGTATTTCCCATAACAAAAACATTTACTATAATTACAACAATTTCGGCAGTGGATCAATGGTTTTGTAAACATCTTGTTTCCTAATTTAATTCCTTTTTTTATTAATTAATATTAGTATTCTTTAGCCGCCTGCCATTTGTGTTTCAAGTTTTCAACTTTTAGACCATGGACCATGATAAAACCTTTTTTTGGTCCAAATGATCATTGATTCAGAGCTAAAAAAAGCTTGCCAAATTTGAGAGAGCAAAAATTACAAAAAGTTTCCCCAAAATCCCATTCTTATCCATGGAAGATACCATATTATGAACTTACCTTATATTCCTTAATTGTCATTTTCCCTTCTTCCTACCCTTATATTTCGTTCCCAAAGACATTGAAAAAGTCGAATTTCACGTTGGACTCAACGTCTTCAACCTTTCTATAACTAAAAATTCCAACCCCCAAAATTCCATAGAAAGGAAGAAGAACAAGAAGAAGAAGAAGGGTATGGATCAGATGAATGGTTTGCAAAGGTCTACGACGTCGTTTAGGAGACAAGGGTCGTCAGGGTTGGTATGGGATGACAAGTTTTTATCAGGAGACTTGAACCAAATGAAGGCTCTTCATAATGATCAAGAGAATATGATGAAACGTAGCCGATCGGAAGGTGGCCGTGGCGGTGGCGGTGGTGGACGCATGTACCGGGCGGCGAGGGAGGCGTCGCCTAGCGTCGACCCTCCTTCTCCTAAGGTCTCCGGTTGTGGCCTTTGTGGAATTTTTGGTAACCCAGATGCAGGGAAGAAAAGAAGATCAAGCAAACGTAAGTTATAATGGAATTAACATTTATATAAGCTTTTTTTTTGTACATGGTTTGATGAACTATGCTTATATAGATAATTCCAAAATTTCAATATGTGTGTCTTGTTCTTTTATTTTTCTCTTTTTGGGGACGTTTTATGCATTTCCAAGACAAATAGAATCTCCCCAATTGAAGAACATGATCTCGTGAAAAAAAAAATGGTGTATATTGAAGAACAAACCTCAAACTTATTAATTGTTTTGGTTTGTTTGATTTTCAATGGAATGTTTCATGAGATATTGTTATAGACAAAGAGTTTTTATTTTTTCTGGTCAATTGTTTTGTTGTTTATTTCTTTTGATTCTTTTTGTATATAGTTTTGCTCTTAATTTTGTTGTCAATTATTTAATTTTTTTGCCAGAAATTAATTGTTTAATTTAATGTACCAAAAATCAGCCTTGCTTTCTCAATCTCTTCTTGAAATTTATATTGCTTAATTCCATATATGCGCCAGAACCCCTTTAAGTAATGAATTTATTCACAATCGATAGAATATTGAATTCTTAATTTCAGTTATCGGAAGTTCAAATTCTGTCATTCATGAATAAGGAAGAAGTTTGATTTGGAAGAGCAATTGGATTCAATCTTTGCTTGTTCTTAAGACATTTACAATTGAAAAACCTTATAGCAAGAAAACAGTATCCTTTAAATTTGATTGATTAATAGTAAATTACTTTTGTGGACCGTGGTTTAGTTTTGGTTTGGAGTTGGTAAGAGTATAGCCGACTTTTGAATGGTCTCTAAATTTTATCGCCAATGCTAACCAAAACGATTCCATTTTAATGAGCTTCCGTCACCGATCCTATCTATGACCTTTAAAAAAATAGGGAAAAAAAAAAGCTACAAATTATTAACAATTGCTCCAATCTTAAATACAAGTCATTTTCTGCCCTCTTGGCCTTTTGCCTAGTGGTATGCAAATTCCTTTTTTTTTTAATAAATTAATTCATAATAAGGTAATTTCCGACCCCTTAATAAGTTAGTATTTATCTAAAAAAAATAAGTTAGTATTACTACTAATAATAATTAGGCTTAGCATATAGATGATTTGTCACAAATATGAGTCATATGTTAAAGATTATTTCAGAAAATTGCATCCAACTATATATCTCCCATTATTACTTTCTTTTTCCCACAATTTTTAGACGTTCTATTAGAAAAAACTAGACTCTAGAAAAATCTAGCTAAGGGTTTTCTTCTTCTTCTCTTATTCTTCATTTTAATAATGTGGAAAAGTATTATTATACCAATTTTTAACTTAAATTAATTGGCAACGTAAAGCCTTTATATGTAACTTCAAGTAAGAGTGTTTTCTCAATATTTTTTTGTTACAAAATACTATTTTGTGTATAATCTCTTTAAGCTTACAAAAAAAAAATATTAAAAGTGGCGCGGCCTAGTTGCATACAAGAATGTTTAATGTGCCATATTATAATCATTATTATTTTATTTGTATAATAATATTATAAAAACTTGGTTTTATTGACTTTATATCAAAAACAAAATGAATTAGTTTACTTGTGTATATTATATTGTATGCGGCTTTCTAACGGTTGTCTAAGGAATGATCTAATATCAAGGCTACCAATGTGGATCAACTCTCACTTGATTAATCTTTTTGTGAAAGTTAATTAGGTCAATTAAGGCCGGTTCATGTCAACATAATTAAAGTTGACCAGAGACATAATTTATCATTCAAATTATATATAGTTTGAATTGAACTATGATTAAGTAATCGCCATTATATATCATAAATTTGTAAATACCTATAATAATAATAATAATTACAAAAAAGCTTAGCTTTTTCCCAAGTTTATGCCCACATATATTAGAATTTAATATTAGAATCCAAAAAGAAACATATATCAAACATAAAGGTTGTCCATAAGTGGCCAAAAAGCAAGAAGTTTTGACAGCCATGTGAAAATTGTTCTAAATTCTAACTAGATTTGAAAATGATCATGCTAAAGTTCCGCATGTTAGTTTACAACATATACCTAAGAAATGGAAACAACAAAAAAGAAGGAAACAAAAATTCGTATCATTGCCCTTCAACTTCAAGGTTTTAGGACAAATCAATGCTGCCATTTGAAACATATGTATGTAGCTATCACTCATTCTATCAGCAGCCACAAAGGGGACCTAAAAGGTCAAGTTTGGTTGGCAATCATTCTTGCCAAATTATCATATTTTTTTCTTGCTATTATCTCCTTCAAAATCATTTCCTTAGTTAACAATTTAAGATTAATCTTTTTTTAATCCAAATAGTAATTTATATACCCATCATTAGGTAGATGATTTTTCTTGGAATTAATGGCCTGGAAAACTAGTAGTCTTGAATGAATTAGATGAATCATCACTAAAGCGACATAAGTTATATTATTTGCACATGTAATTTTATCTGACCTGGTCAAATGGCGGTGTCAGAAATAGCAGGGTTTGAAGTTTGAACCCTGATCTTACATGATCGATCCTTACAAACTTTAACTACTAAATCAAGAAGCGGAGATCAAGTTAATTGACTTTAAGATGATGTAATTGAACTCATTAAACTAATCATCTAAGAATCAATCCTATAAATCTAATACCTTGTTACAATATTTTTGTCATTTACACATTTCATGCAAAGAAAAACAAAAAGTACCATGGTGGCAAAATGATTAAGTTAGAACTTGAGAAAAGGAGGTGTCTATATATATATTTGATTGATTAAATAAGCTTGAATATTTTTCTAATATAATAATTATTCAACTTGTTTTGCAGCTCTCTGAACTTTAGTTTTAAACACTAAAATATACAATTTCTCCATTGAAAAATAAAGAAAGCAACCTGTTGAATGTGTAACAAAAGAGCCGAAGTTTGAGCCCACAATGCAATGCCAGGCCGGCCCATAAACTTTGTCAAATTCCTGCATATGCAGATGATTTATGATCCATCAGATTTATGATCCATGAGACAAATATATTGGACAGAACACAATGTAAATCAAATGATTCAACTCAAAAAGACAGATTGGACTTTGATCATGCTACTCTTTCATTGTTTAACACATGGCTCAAGCTTCTAGGAAATATATAGGAAAACATGATCTTGTTTGTACTGATTTGAGGTTTTATGGCTGTTTTACACATGGCCTGCCTAGATCTTGATCTAGTCTCCATTTTCTTTATGGATTCACATACTTGGCTGTTTCAGAATTTGAGTCTTTGATTCTCCTATTGAAATTTGACTAGATCTAAAAAGACTTTAAAAAAAACCTTAATATAAGGTTAAATGTTGATGTTTTAAGAGTCCGTGGTAATTTCGTGGTAATTCTCACAGAATCGAGTTAAATCTTTTATTTCACTATTAATTTTACTCTATTGGGTCACTAATGGGATCAAATTTTCTCACAAACTTATTAGAAGTTTTAAGTTAAAATGAAGAACAACAATTTACTATAGTCAATGGATGCACATGAGCTGATCAGATTCTGCTGAAGAGAAACAGATCAGAAAAGAAAGTCATAATTTTATCTCTGTAATGCAGAGTATTGTCTCCTTCCTTGTGGGGTTCCATGACTGAAACTCAATCATTTCTAACTAGACAATTCCAAAAACAAACACCCAAAAATCATTTCCACAAACACTTTCAATCTACCTAGCCATACATACATACATATCTAAATTTCCCACTGAAGAAACCTTTTTTCTTTTCCAGAAATTTACTCATCATTCTTAACTTTCATTATGATCAACTAAATGTAGAATCATCATGTCAACATTTCTAAAAACAGATAAATATATGAAAGTGAAAGAAACAAACAAAACATACCTTCTTCATGTTGTAAGCCATGTGTCTAGGGCTAAACTTTTCCAAACTATCATAAGTTCTTCTGGCACAACGGAAAGCATGGACTTGCATGAACCCAGGCATATCAGAAACCAAAACCTTAACCTGAAGAAATGAAACCACCGATGGCAAATTCGTTTCTACATGAGACACCGACTTCCGCCCTTCAACAAGCTTTCCTCCTCCACCACCGCCGCCGCCACCGCCAGCCCCAAGTTCAAATTCCCTCTCTAATCCTCTTGAGCCACCCTGCAGCTCTATAGCTTGACAATTCTCCAGTTTCTTCAACAAAAAACTCTGGGGATTAACAGGCTTGTTATTATTATTATTAACAACAACTGCAGTTGTAGCAGGAGGAGGAGGAGGAATCTGATCTTTTGGCTTGTGAAGTTTACTGCTAGACCTGTAAAAAGTGGCCAAGAAACCACTTAATTTCTTCTGCTTATTCTCTTTTGTAGCCATTAATATTTATATAATTCAGACTCTGTTTTTCTCTGTTTCTGTTCTTCTATTCTATCAGAAGGGGCAGGGCAGGGGAAGGGATATGTGTATATATATAGTGTGAGAAGGGGAGATGTTTGGGAATCATTAGTCAAAAAGAAAAACACACCCAATTATAATAAAAACTAATAATGGTGATTAGAAAATGGATGGGAATAATTTATAGAAGCAAACCATGTGTTATTGCCTGTGATGAAGGATAATAAAAGGGTGGTTGATGCTTCAATGAGATTTGATGGGTTTTGTTTATTTCCCTTCAAAATTAAGTCTAAATTAGAGTTATGGGGTTAGAATTTGGAGTTTTGGGGGCATATTTGTCTTCAAATGAGTTTTGTTTCTGCATTAGAAAGGCACCCACATGGACATGCCCTTTACACATTCCACCGCCTAGCTATTTCCATTAGCTACCTAACCAAACTGTCACTCTCTTTGTTATAGTACTATATATACTATAAGATAGTTAATTCTAAAGGGAGAATCTAATCAAGGAAGTTTAGAAAGACTGTTGAATAAAATTAGTTTAAGAACTGAATATATGGTATATTTACAGATAATGATGGGTGTATTTCTGGTAAACAACGACAAAAAGCTATGATCAAATGCTTTTGGATGAGTTTGCAATTCTTTTTTTCAATTTGTAAAAGAACAAAAAAATTTGCAATGGTTACATGTATAATTGTAGATATAGATTCTTTTACCATAATCATTCTGAATTTTCTAAATGATGAAGCTAATCTCAAGATACATTTGATCTGTATCCAACAGTCATTTCAAACTCTGATTAATTTGAAGTTGAATTGCGTCGAATTTCAAATGAAAAAACTCCCCACCATCTATTTCCATCTTGAATTAAGAAATGTTAGTGAGTCTCCACTACCTTCAATAAATCTTTCTTTTTACCCTCTCATTTGCCAAGAATCAATCCGTATGCTATATAAAAATTTATTGTGTATTGAACTTCACTTTATTAAATGATATATATATGAAACAAACGAGAATGAAATTCAGAGAATAAAAAGAAAGAACTTGTGCCATTTATTTTTAGCTCAAGATAGGTTAATTTAATTTATCCTATAAACTTTATCTTTTGAACAAAAAAAAAATTATCCTATAAACAATGTAGCAATTTGTAGCAAAAAAAAATTAATCATATAAACATTTTTATATTATGGCAATGAATCACAAAGATGGCCATTTGTGATTGGACCACATATATTAAATTTTAGGCATTATAGTATTTATTAGCATGTCAGAGTCGGTTATAAAAAAAATAAAAATAAAAATTGGAAGGTAGTAGTATAAGCAAAGGGGAAAAAGGCTACGATTATTTAAGTTTGTTCATAGACTAGCACGATTAACAATATAACGTTTCTCTTGGTATAAGTAAATTTGACTTAGAAACAAGGGCAGATCATGTGCATTTCCTTTAAGGAGGTTGTAATTTTTCAAACTGTTCAGTTGACATTTACTTAATTATAATCAATTGCTAAAAGATTATTAGCATGTTGGCAAACAATGTAGTATATAATTTAATGTTTCTTATAATAATGTTTTCAAAACAATGTCATCTCATACAAAAACATGCAATAAAAGTAGGGTAGGGCAGGCAACTTTGATAGTAAAAAGGATTAAAAAGCATAAAAAGGTAAAAAAAAAAACTAATGTTACGTTTCAAATCAAATAATTATATATATGGCAAATTATATAATACACCGGTGATGGAGTTTAGTAGACTACACAAACGGGTCTTGAAGGGTGACATGTGTCCTCTAGGGGCTAGATTGAAATATTTAAAACTTAATTAATTAAAAAATGGACATGTATCAACTCCACAACCCGTTTGTAGAGCCCAACACCGCCGATGTATCAAATAATTACCCTATATATATTATTATTATTTTCTTATATATATGAGTCTCGCAAGAAATTATGTCTCGAGTTTAAATTTTATGAATGAAGAAAATTATTGTTAAGAGAATTTTTCAACTATAGTAAATTAACTTAATCTGGGGTTAACATGTTTTGTGAAATAGACTTCTAATTTGTAAATTTGTAGACCCTTTACGAATGAGGAATTGCGATTAAAGAAATTCAATCTAAGTGAAGAGCACGAAATGTCTGAATCTTGATAGTTTATTTCAAATCTGTTGACGCAAAGTCAATGCTCAACCTATCAAAATTAACCTTGTTGGGCTAGCTCTTTGTTAAACTGTAAATTCATTACCACTGATTAGTAATGATATAGTAGGTAGTCCATATTATTACAGAATATTCTAACATTTGAGCCATTTGATGATCTAATAAGAATCCATGTCCGTGAATCAAACAAACAAAATTTCAATCATCTCTTCAATTAATTATAAAGAACAGTGGGATATAATGTTCGATTTTGTGGCTATGGTACCTACAACAAATCAAACACTGTCCCCCTTCAACATGCATACATATATGTCATAAACCAAAAATTTTGGCCAAAAGCGAAGCCAATAGACGTCCTTAAAATGGAAATATGTATTCATATCTATCTGTTCCCAAATTAATAAATGTGACATGAATTTATGTGGGGAATGGGGAATGACATACCTGTTTGAGGAAAATTGATGGAAGTTTTTGGATTCTGGTTCCTTATCTTTAGAATAATAATAATCTATTTAGTTTATTTTTCATGTCGCTGTGGCCTGTGGGGCTTGAATAATTCCAAAGCTTTAAATGGCCCCCTATTTGTAGAAATATTGTGGGCTAAAAAATAAGACACATTAGTTATTGAAAGCATTCTGCTAATTAACGGGTGCCTTGATTAACAAGAAAACCCATAAGACAACTATGATTGGAACTTAAAATCTCAAATATTGAGACTTGGAAGTGAATATATAGAGTTGAAAGAATGAATCTTTCCTTTATTCATCACAAGTGTTGTAATTATTTATACAAAAAAAAACATTTCAATAGGTTCAACAAAGAGTTGGAAGCTTGTACATACACATGTAGGGAAAAATATTGACCAAAACAAGAATATATGAAGGTAATCATCACTCACACAGCTTTATTTCCATTAACAATCAAGTGACACTAGATTTTCGCAAATTATTCAATATTCTGTTGCTGCTCTTGCTGCCTAAATGGTCGGTTGACGATGAGAGAGGAGCAGGGCAGCAATATAGCATCTGATCTAGGCAGCAGCTGCAGGGAGATCTTGGCAGTTGCATAATTCAATGGTGGTGCCATCAGGGTCATGGAAATAGACTTGATCAACCCGGTTTACGCCGTCGCCATCCTCTACCTTGGCTCTCATGTATTCTACCTTCATCTCTTCCAACTTCTTCTCCACTGTTGCAATGCTCTCACACTGCATTTTTATGCCAACAACTTCAACGTCAAGTGATCTTGATATGCAAAATATGGCTTATTGGATCATATATGTTGTGGCATTTCTTTCTTGGCCAAGAAGTAATTAATGGGATTTCGGCTTGACACTTAATTTGTTTGCAAATTTTGAGTTTTGTCATGAAATGAACTGCGTTAGATAGATAAAAGTGGCATACCTAGAAACAGAAATGAGTGTTGGAGGGATCAATTCGTTCAAACTTTGGCAAGCTATCAGGGTTTTCTGACTGAATAAGATGGATGGCAATGCCATAATTGAACATTCTATATGCATACTCATCATGTCAAAATCAGATAAACATTTGAATCAATATAATAATATTTAATCATTTGTGAAAACTAATTGAAGTTGAAGAAACTTGAGAGACAAGAAAAGGGTTGTTTTTTGTTGTGATGAAATATAAATATTTACCATTGTCCTTTGAAATAGTCAAGGGAACATGATCTCTTGATAGGAAGGAACCCAAGAACATTCTGATAGAAATCAACAGATTTCTCAATTGATCTGCACTCAACTCCAAAGTGATTCATGGACTTGATCTACAGAGGATTCTTCTTCTCCATGTTTTTCTGCCTTTAAAACTACTAAAAGGAAATCGAAGAATTAATTGTGAGAGAAATAGATCAACAAGAAGCTTATTAGATGAAGAACTAAACAAGAATGCTCAACTATTTATAGATGACAAATCTTCATGGAAGACACTAGTTAAGTCTGCAGGAAGATTTTTAAAAATTGGCAAAGCATGTTTTGCATGATAAAGAAAATCATTTAAATTTTCATATTTCTTTTATTATTAATCCACTAATAAATCAAGCAACTTGTCTAGTCAATTCCCCAAACAAAAATCATTTAGGTTTTTAAGAAATAAAATGTGCCAAAACATTAGATTTAGAGAACATTATCTTCTTTAAGTCAGAAGTTCCAACAAAAAATCAGAAGATCCAAGGAGCTGATTGTGATTGTTGTCCAGAAACCCTGCCAGTTTTTCTGCAATATAACAATATATATTTACTAACAAATCTCTCTATAAGAATTTCATAAATTCATAATTAGCATTAGCATTCAAAATGGATGTGATTGTTAGTGCTTTGACAAATCCAGAAAATTAAAGGGAAAAGGCCCAAAAATAAATCCAAGAACCCAACTCAAGTACACCCGAAACAAACCCAAATAAAAAGTAGTAACCTAACATCAAGCCTACATGAACTAAATCAATTATATAATGGCAAAAAGATAATTTTCCCTTGAACTTGTAGTGATTGGACGTTTTGCCCCCTAAACTTTAGTTTTGGACATTTTGTCCCATGAACTCTCAATTTTGTACATTTGCCCCCTTCGAAACGGTTAGTCTAACGGCACGGTCATGTTGCTGACATGACAATGCCATGTGACATTGTCACGTAACCAATTTGGTCCGATGTGACAATGCCACATGGGTAAATTGGTCTGACGCGGCATTTTTTTTGCCACATGACATTGCCATGTCAGCAGCAACCGGCATGAAAGTGCCATTAATCTAATCATTTGAGAGGGGGAAAATGTCCAAACGCTACAAATTCGAAAAATGATATTAATCCGTTAAATGACAACCTATAATCGGAGCGCCATTGCTTTCAACCATTTTAAAGCCTCAACATTTCGAACGACCATTTCATCAAATATGTTTGGAACTATACCTAACTCTTTAATTGAAATTAAATTATCATAACATATGTGTCATTCAGGCGAATAGGATTAATTTCGAGTTAGTTACTCTTTAATTGAAATTAAATTCGTAGTTACATTACATATGTGTCATTCCGGAGAATATGTAGGATTAATTTCGAGTTAATTAGTTACCTAACTTCTTAATTGAAATTAATAAATTCCCAGAGGTGTCATTCGGGCAAATAGGATAAATTTATCATTTTGGATTTAATGTCCTTTTTGTCCGTTGAATTTGTATAATTTTGACATTTTGTTCTTTAAATTTTAATTTTGGATATTTTATCTCTTGAACTTGCAATTTAAAGTCATTTTAGTCCCTCTCAAACAATGTCACATCAGTGTCTTTGGTCTGTCGTGGCCTTGCCACGTGGCATTTGGTCCAACATGACACTGCCATGTGGCATTTTTTGTCCAACATGATATTGCCACATCAGCAATACAATTTGAAAGGAACTAATATGTCCTCATATTGCAAGTTTAGAGAGCAAAAAATCCCAAATAAAAGTTTAAGGGATAAAAAGTCAATTTTAGACAAATTTAGAGGACAAAAAGGGGCTTTAGTCGATCATTTTGAATGAACCAAGGAAAATTGCTCAAACATGGAGCACCAATTCTCTCCAATATTCTTCTTCCTGTCCATTTCACCCATTCTGCTCCTGATCATGAATTTGTAAACATGGAAAAAATTCTCCAAAAACTATAACCCAAGATCAAAACTACCACCATCCAGGACCTTCGAAACTGCCTCTAATAGGAAACTTAAATCACTTTCTTGGAGCTCCTCGTTGTCAGATTTGGTATGCTGACCATTTCTTAAATAAGTTTGGAACTATTACCTATCTCTTTAATTGAAACTAAATTCTTAGTTACATATGTGTCATTCGGGCGAATAGGATTAATTTTGAGTTAGTTACTCTTTAATTGAAATTAAATTCATAATCCAAATAATCCAAATTTAACCCCACGCCAATCAGCTACAACGTGACAGAAAAATATATCAACCAAGTGTTATGAGCAAGCCAAGGACTTCCATTTATATATATATATATATATATATATATATATATATGATGTAATAATAGATAGATTATGGATTTTAGGTTGTTTTGTTTAATTCAATAATTTTTTATGAACTCGATACCGGTAATCACAATTAGACTCTGACTAGCTAGTTTGAAATCGAGTCGTGTCGAGATTCAAATTGGGAAAGCTCTCTTAATGTCTATTCTTTCATTCACAAAATTCAAATGTCTGAAACCTTATCCAAGGACATTAAACTCCTCCCACATAGTAGAATGACGGACAGATGAAATAAATTAACATTTTCAGTAAGCAACATTTTGAAAATGAAATGATTAATATTAGCTCCAAATACCATGTTAAATTAGAAAAGATGCATTATTCAAACTTTTAACCAATTTGTCCTAGTAGTGGGGGTGGTTAAAATTCTATTTCTTCAGTGTAGGGGTGTAAATGAACAGTGTATTCGATGAACAACTTGTACTCGTGTTCGTTTAGGGCTCGTTTATGTTCGTTTGATAAAATAAACGAACGAACTCAAACAAAATTTTAGTGTTTGTTTAATAAACGAGCTGAGCTCGAATAAGGGGTGTTTGGTTCGTTTATATATTCACAAACATGCTCGATTAATGTTTGTTTAGTATTCGTTTATTATTATTCGTTTAGTAGCTCGTTTATAGCTCATTTATGTTCGTTAATCAAGATTATATGTAATTATATTTTTTATTTCAAATAATATTTTGTTTTTGTTAGAAATATTTATTAATATGTAATAAATATTAAAATATTTATATAATATATGTAATAAATATTATTAGAAATAATATGTAATTATTAGAAATTAATTTCTAATGAAATATTTCTAATAATATTTGTTCGTGGTACAGACTCAATTAGTGTTCGTGAACATGTTTGTTTATTGTTCACGAACAAGTACATTTAAACGAGTCGATCGAACATAAATTATGAACATGAACAATGCGTTAATAAATGAGCATGAACAATCAAACATCCTATCAAAATTTTAAACAAACACAAGCCGAGCTCGAACAAGCAAAATGTTCACGAACACAACTGATTCGTGTTCAAGCTCGTTCGAGTTCAACTCGTATACAACCCTACTTCAGTGTTTCTTCAGCTAGCACATAAAATTTTCCAGTTTTGTTGTTTTGCTCTACAGCATGACATTTGGTGTTGGATTGAAGCCATAACGAGTTATAAGTCGATTGATTATATTTTGGCACTTGAAGAACAAATGCTTCTGTAATCATAAATAAAAACATTTTCCAGGTAATACTGTAACAAATATAAAGAGTTGAAAGAATAATGGATCTCTTCCTTCACTCTTTCCCTTATTATTAATTATTAATAAGAAGTGTTAGAATTACAATAATTAACAAGCCAACAGGTTGAACAAAAGTTGGAACTTGTATGTAGGGAAAAACAATGTTGTCAAGTTCGTTAATCAATGAATATTTATATAAGCAAATACAATGCAAGAAAAAAGGTTAATTTCCTCTATAATAAATAATCAAGTGACTATATTTTCACAGCTTGTTCAATAGGCTCTTGCTGCCTAATTTGTTGAATGTTGCAGCTAACGAGAGAGCTGCATGACTGCAAAGAATCTGATCTAGGCAGTGGAATTACAGGGAGATTGTCACAGTTGCATACTTCAATCATGGTGCCATCAGGGTCATGGAAGAAGAGTTGTTCAACCCGGATTCCGCTTTCCTCTACGCCACCTTTCACGTATTCAATCTTCATCTCCTCCAACTTTTTTTCCACTGTTGCCATGCTCTCACACTGCATTTTTTTCCATGCCAATAATAGCAATTAGAATTCAATTGAATACATATGAAGTCTTAAAGCAAAGCAATGTGTTTAAAAAAACAGGGTTTTTTTTTAAGAAATAGTGAGCAGTAATTTGGGCTTATATAGGATCATATGTTGGTGGAGTGGAAGGGTTTGTTGCTTGGCCAAGAAGTAATGGAGGAGTTTCGTTGTTGACAATTAGTTTGCAAGATTACTTTTATTTAACTTTTTATTATACATGAGTTTCCTTATGAAATTACTAATAAATAATACAAGCAAAGACATACCTGGAAAGAAATATGATTGTTCTTGGGATTAATGTGTCCAATCTTAGGCATGTTATCAGGGTTTTCTGATTGAACTAGATGGATGCCAATGCCATAATTGAATAGCCTACTCATGTCAAATTCAGTAAAACATTGAATCAATAGTTAATCATTTGAAGAATTACTTGACTGCAGAAAAGAAAGGGTTTTTTTTTTAATTATTTATTTCATGATGAAATACTTACCATGCACCAGAGAAATCAAAAGAACCGGGTCTCTTGATGGGAAAGAACCCAAGAACCTTCACATAGAAATGAACAGATTTCTCAATTGATCTGCACAGAATTGAGACGTGATTCAAGCACTTGAGCTGCAAAGGATTCTCCATATGTTTTCTTGCCTTGGAAACTTAATTAGCAAGATTAATATTTTCAACAAAGAAAGATCGATTACTGTGTTATATCAAGAAATAAAGAGTAAGAAGAGAAGAAAATATGGAAGTTGAAGAATTATAAGAAGCTTTTTGATATTGAAGAAGTGGAGATTGGACATTGATCAACCTTGCAACTATTTATATAGATGATCACAAAACATTTTCTAATTAAGTACCCTTTTGCTTCTAAGACTAGTCTAGACAATATGTCAGATATATGTATATTGATTGTATCTTATCGCCACAAAATTTACACGTAGGAAACACGTTTAGGTAAATGTGCAAAACAAGCTGATTAATAAGATATTTCGGTTGACAATTTTTTTGGTATCTGGTATTAGGGTTAAACCTTCACTAATCCGGATCCGATCCGTGTCGTGCACCCTAATTATGGTGGATGAATCTCCCAACAGATAGCAAGGTTAATTATGTTGTTAATTTAGCTGCATATATTTATGTATATATAGTTGGTGGGACAACTCGGTTGACCAGTTTATTAAGACTATTCCATCGAAAACGAGTGTCTCGCAGCTGGTTTTGATGAGACAAAAATTAAGTATATTGCAAGAAACCCAATTGCATATTTGCTTCCCCTTTTGGTTGACAGGTATGTTTTGATTGCTAATTTCCAAGATATTTTCATTATTATTATTCTATAATAATAATTATCGAAATTGATTCGGCCTTTTGAAAAAACTTAACTGTTGTCGGATTTCGTCGATCTTCTTCCTTATTAGGTACGTGCCCTCCTCCAAAACCCCTTATTACTATTTCATATAATACTTTAAGCTTATCCTCTTAAAGCTGCATATCTTTGTTATTAAGGTTGATATATAAATAACACAAGGGGTTGGATCAAGTGGTAAACGGTAGAGTTGTTCAAGGGTCGGGCTACTCGTCCAAGCCCGTAAGCCCGCCCAATATTTTAAAGGGCTTGGACAAGAATTTTAAGCCCATTGGATGGGCTTGGACAAAAATATCAAGCCCGTTTGTTAAATGGGCCGGGCTTGGGTATAAGAGCAAAAGCCTAAGCCCGGCCCGGCCCGGCCCGATTAAGGAAATATACTTGTTTTTAGTTTTTATTTGTTGATATATAATATATATTAAATATAATTTATACGTACACCGTATGTTAGATAAGAAAAAGATGAATAATATATGTAGAAAATCTTATTATCAATGAGAATAAGAGAATAGTATGTTATAGGTAGTATATATTATATTTACAATTATATTTATATAATTAATTAATATAATTTAATTCTTAAAATAATTATTAAAAAAATATTAAACGGGCTTTTGGACAGGCCTTGGTCTAAGTATTTGATAAATGGGCCGAGCTTGGACAAAAGTTTGAGGCCCGTTTTATAAATGGGCCGGGCTTGGGCAACACTAATAGCCTTAATCTCAAGGCTAGGCCCGGCCCGAACCCGGCCCGGCCCGGCCCATGAACAGGTCTAGTAAGCGGCTTGTTCCAGTTTAAGCAGGTCTTGGGTTCGAGACCTTGCGTACGCAGCTGCCCCTATTGGGAGACTCACCCACCATAACCAGGTGCGTGACGTGGGTCAGATCCGGATTAGTGGATACCGGATGAGATAAAAAAAAAAGGTTGATATACATATACTATTTTTGATCATTATTATTCATTAATCCACTTATGCAATTGCAAGCAATAACCAGGTACGTGACGCGGGTCGGATCCGGATTAGTGGATACCGGATGAGATAAAAAAAAAAGGTTGATATATAAATATAGTTTAATTAAATATATACATATACTATTTTTGATCATTATTATTCATTAATCCATTTATGCAATTGCAAGCAATAACCAGGTGCGTGACGCGGGTCGGATCCGGATTAATGGATACCGGATGAGATAAAAAAAAAAGTTTGATATATAAATATAGTTTAATTAAATATATACATATACTATTTTTGATCATTATTATTCATTAATCCACTTATGCAATTGCAAGCAACTCTTCTGTTCCACTGGCCAATGCCCCAAGCAATTGCAAGCAACTCTTCTGTTCCACTGGTCAATGCCCCAAATTACATCCCAGAATTTAGAAAATTGTCCGAAAATACACCGAAATCTCATATGAAGATTCCGGTGTTTGGTCAGAAGATACTAATTAAGAGTGAGACGTGCCAAACATTAGATTAGATTAGATTATTAGAGTAGTATTAGGGGAGCTGATCTTCCGAAACCTACCCTACCCTGCTAGATTTTTTGCAATAACAATATCCACTTGACAAATGGGTGGTGGAAATAAAACTCATAGATTTTAAATTCCTATTATATAATATAATAATACCGTAAAACCTCTATAAATTAATGATGTTGGGACCATAAGAAATTATTATTTTAGATAGGTTTTAATTTATCGGGTAGTAATTTTTATGGAAATTAATAATATTGGGATCATGAAAAATTACTAATTTAAAGAGTTTATTAATTTATCGAGTATTAATTTATGAAGTTTATATTATAATCGTACTTTCTGCATTTTGCTTTTTGCATAAGAGAATGGGAATTATGAGAAGGCAAAGTTCTTGCTTTGCTTCAATCATAATATATATGAGAGGGTAGGTAGATATATGAATATTTGGAGTCTGCTAAGAAAAGTCTACCAAAAAAAACATCACTGCAACTACTCCTACTGATGACTGAATTGTAGGTGTTAATTCAAAATGTCTGCCATCATTTTGTGGACTTATATCACTCACTACGTACTTTGTGGTCCTTGCCATGCTTTTATATATACTGCATTTCAAATACTAAATCCATTTTGCTTTGCATTTTACTTCCTACTTCATAAATTGGCTAGACGGGTCATAATTGAATTTCATTGTTCAAAGACATCAAGGATAACTTTTTTTTTTCTATTCATGAGAACATGATATTGAAATGGGCTACACAATAGGAGGTAATCATCTCCTTTCTCATAATCCCACCCCGTCCGCCTATCCCAGGATTTAAACCCGAAACCTCCTCCAAAAAATCTCAAGTTTTAACCACTGGGGTGTCCCCTTGGAGACTCAAGGATAACTATTATTAACCAGGCAAAATTCATAAAATTCATAAGCTAAAAAATACGCGTGGTCTGTAGGCCCATTATGTTCGGCCCATGTCCATTTAGGCCTTGGTTCGATTACTAAATAACGGGCTTTCTCCTTCGAATTCGATTCTCCCAACTCGAACAAAAAGGCAATACCCAAACCCAACAGTCAATTGTTATTCTGGCCTTTAAAAAAAAAAAAAAAACAGTCAATTGTTATAATTGAAGGGGTAAAATGGACTTTTCTTAGCTAAATCTCAGAACAGTCGGATGCCCGAACTGAACACCAAATACTTTCTTCTAGTCTAGGGCTCGATTCGAAAAATTTCTCAGATTTACCGGGAAAAAGATATGGACGAAACCCTAAAAATCTCCTTGGATAAGCTTCCCGTTAAACGCCTAGATGCCATCGAAGAAAACGGCGTCGAAAAATATCCTCCGTAAGCTTCTTCTTTTATGAGATTCCTTGTTCTTTTTTCATCATTGGTACGAGCTATTCTGAAATGTTTTCTTGTGCAGCGAGTCGAGCTACGACGAGAAGCGAGTGTCGCTGATACGGCGGATAGACTTCGGATGGGCGGTTGAAAGTGACGAAGAAAGGGAGAGGAAGAAGAAGCAGAAGAAGAAAAGCTCCAAAGATGCCTCCGCAACGTGGCAGTGGCAGAGCATGGTTGAGAATCTCCAATTGGCTCACCAGGAGCTCTCCGTCATCATTGACCTTATCAACACTGTAAATTCTTTAGCTGTTTATGCTTTAATTAGGTTACCATTTGCTTGTAGCTTTTTGTATGGTCACTTACCTTTTTCAAGAGAAAAATGCTTAGTACTAAGATGACGTTTGATTAAAAATTACTAAGTAAATGAATAACTTTTAACATCAATGGAAACATAATCGTTGGATGCAAAAGTAGAAACATTCATTTTGTTATTGTAAAACTGGAATGTTTAGTGTCACAAGTTTATAGTCTGCTGTTGCTTTTGCATCCGATGACTAGCAAAAAATAAGTAAAATAAGAGCATGATTGAGAAAAGTTTTGACTACAATTGGCAAGTTTTAAACGATATCCCTGAAGTTCTGTTTTAGCATGTTTGTCTGGTTGCATCTACTTTTTCCTTGATAAATTTAGTTTAAAGTGAATGGTGCTAGTTCCTTGAATAGTGAATGAGTTTTTCCCTCTTTTTAGATAAAGCAATCAGTGAATGAGAATCGTTTAAATATAATCTTAATTTTTTCCAAAGGTTGAAGCTAATGATGCTGTCACGGTGGCTGGCATGACCAGGCCAAAGCCATTACCTAATGAGGTCCTGTCTGATCTTGCTGTATGTGCTGCAACCAAGCTACAATCTTACCGGGTATTACTTCTCAACATAATTACTAGTGCCTATCTTTTCTTGGTATTTAGCAGACCAATTTTCTTAATTGCCTGTTGAATTGTACTTCTGTATTGCAGCAACTGGGTAAATACTTCAAACAGTCTGCCAAAGCTTTGGAACAACAGATAGCTAGGGAAGCAAGATTTTATGGTGCTCTAATCAGGTATCTTTCTGCATTTATTGAAAAATATATTTATTCTGAAATTTGATTTCTATTATGTTTAATTGTCTGGACTTGTTATTCTCTGAGCTCATTCTGTGAGCGTAGTTCATTCACATACTCCATTTCTCTTATTTCCTAACAAACGGATAGATTGCAGCAAAATTGGAAAGTTAAACGACAACGAGTGGCAGCTCCAGCTTCAAGCAATGAAGGCTTCACTATTGATCTTTTTGATAATTCCTTATATGACTCAGCGGCAATGTCTCGTCGACCTTCTCTATCTGCAATTCGTGTTGAACACGATTCAGCTGGAATGCTGGCTATCAACTTACCTCCCAATTCATGCCGCTCTCTTCATTTTGGTTTTCTTGGTCTGCATTCTGCTGATATTTCAAAAGAATCAAGTAAGATCACGATGCATAGCTCAGTTGAGCAGCACACAAGAGATACTGAGAAAGAATCAATTGGTGATGATGAGTGCATCAAGGAATCACACTTGAACCTTCGTGAAGTTCATCAATCAATCTTTGATGAGCAGGTAGATTTTGCATTTTCTTAGCCTCTTTACATCTTTAATTTGCTCCTTTCTTAAAATAAAAAATAATATATATATATATATATATATATATTATTCCCTTTTTTTTTTTGTTCAGGTGTTTGATATGGTGAATCGTGAAGCATTCAACCAATCTGTTGGACTCAGTGTAACTGGAATACGAGAAAATTATCTGCAATTGAGCATAGGTCAAGGAACCTCTCTGTTCATATCACTCGTGCCGTCTAGTAAGGGTGACGAGCAGGCTGTTGGCCCTGCCAATAGCCAGAATTTAGATTCTGCAATTGTACCGTTGGACTCATTTGATGATCTGAAATCAGGAGAAGGAAAACATGACAGTACTCGGAAGAAATTGGGTTTCCCTAATCGTATAAGTTGTGAAATATATCTGCAGCAAATTGTCCATGAACATGGATTTATAAAATCGGAGGACCGACCAAATCTATCTGGGACTCGAGTATCTGGCCAATCAGGAAAAGATGGATGTGGTCTTGTTGGTCATTTTTGTCTGTCTCTGGCTCATAGAATCTTTTCAAACAGAGTTCTTATGGAGCTGGAAAATGTGGTATTTTCCTCATTAATCATTGACATTGATTAGCATAAGTTTTCTTTAGATTTCAATCCTCTTAGTGTTATTTTCCATGATGTCTGCAGGTTTGCAGGGTGCCATATCTCCATTTGATGACCCATCCCACTTGGCATTCTCGGACATCTTCCTGGACAATCTTTATGAAAATTCCTCAGTCCATTCTTCATGCAGAGTCCCGGTCCCTGAAATCAGACTTCCAGAACATGAAAGATGCTATAAAATCACAATTCCGTACCAAGGTGGTGGTGCATGATGACCGTATTAATGTTGAAGGGGAAGGTGCTCCTAATGTTGTTGGCTTGTTCAAAAGAAGTTCTGAGGACATATGTTCTATAAACAAATATGACTGTGACTTAGCTGATCTTCCTATTATAATACTGCAGCAGGTAGGTTGCTATTTATTTCTTGGAATGAAACCACAGATTTATTTTTTTTTTTTCTGTGAACACTACATGTCAGGGTTTTTATAGACTGTTGATGCTGACAACAAGATCTGTGTCTCTGTTGATATCTGATATACAATTCATTTTATCAGGCTAACCAACAACCTACCATAAGAATAGGATGATTAAAATGTTTGCTGCTCAGTATTGGCATGAAATTAATAAAGGAGATATATTACTATCATAAAAGTATTTTTACCTGTTTTGTGAAGTATACATAACTACTGTGCTAAAGGACTGAGATTTTATCATTTGTCTTATCTTGATTGACTGATTTAGATGGCAGAGAATATCTTCTGTAATTTAGCAAATTTAAAATATGGTGTAGAAGGAATGAATACCTTGATGGCAATACTGTTACTTACTCTTGGTGGTTAAGAAGTTTTAAGTTCTTTTAAGTTACTGATGATTGTGCAAAAGTAAGGATTTTATATCATCAGAATCTAAATGAGAACAACATAATGCTTGCGTAGAAAGTTAATGAGGGTAGTGCTAATTCCTTACCTTTACTTGGTTGTATAAGCACCATTCTTTTACTTGGATTGAAGTGATTAGACAATAATGTGGAGTAGGTTTCTCCACTTAAAGCAAGCAGGGGGATAATAGAGAAACATGAGTAGAAACTAGAAAGTGATAATGAAAGAGTACTATGTTGTTTTCTATCTTATTGTGAGAACTGTGCCCTGTTATTCATGTTTGCTTTTATTTCAGCCTCAACACAGCAAGAGCAAAGAAAAATGAGTTTCTCCAACTAACCCCAAGTTTTATCTTCTACCAGATACAATTTTTAGTTATTGACAAAAAACAAGTTTTCTTGCATAATCACAGAAGTATTAATTTGTCTACTAACCCTTCTGCTACTGTTAGTGCTTGTTCCTCACTTTCTTCTGGACATGTGTGATTAGAAAATGCACGTATTTGCATATTTAGATATTTTGCTGATATAGTCCTTCCATGTCATTGACTATGGCGCAGGCTGCAAGCCAAGTTATTCGCTGGCTTCATGAGGAAGCTCTTACGGTGGGAATAAAAACAACTCGTGAGTTCTTGTGCTTGACTTTTGAGCTAGAACAGGGGGAGACTGTTAGCCTAGTGGCCCATGTGGATCCAGAAGATATTCAAGGCTGCATCTCTTGGTGGTTAGTGATGGAAGATGGATTTGCAGAGGATTGGAAACTTCAGATGGACATGTCTACCGGTTCATCAGAGTATCGAAAGTTTTTGGGGCATTTATCTTTGGATGTGTTATACTCAACATTGATGGACTTGGTTAGCTTGTGTGGTGGAAGCGGAAACCATTGAGGCGGCATAAGTTTCTTAACCATTTATCCCATTCAAATGGTTTCGATGTTCAAACAAATTTTACATGTAATTCCATTAGTTGCGTCCCTATACAAATAGTTACTTAGAACTCTACTAATCGCATAAATTGTTGTAAATGAGCAGTTGAAATAGAATTAATGATGATTTTTGTCAATGGGTAACATATTTGTTAGTCCTCTTCATTCTTGTTTTTCCTTCTCCAAATAGCCTGGCTTCCACACTAACATTATATCTGTGCACGTTATTTTGAATTTTCTGTCCAGCTATTCTTAGTTAATCGACTGTAACAGGTATGGGTTTACAGCTCAGAATTGCTACAAGGTACTTATAGCCAGATTTTAAACAAACAAGGCCAGCGAGGAAAGACATAATTTCCAGGTTTAGTCACTTTCATCTTGTTCGTTATTCACCAGGAAAATATGTCACTTTCATTTCAATCAACGAATAAAGAGTTGGCAAGAAATGCGTCAAGCTTATTCAGGAAAGTGTCTTATTCTTCAAGCAACCCTCTTCTTCACTAGTAAGGATTAAATTAGACTCATTCACATACAGAAAAGAAACATCTAGGGGGCCGTTTGCTTCGGGATAATGGGATATACCCACGCGAGCGGAGATGGCCAAGTATGAGACAAGTTAAGTGAAATGGTCGGACATTATCATCCGGTGAGTATCACATTACATACGCGTTTTCAACATCACGGTAATCAGTAATCATGGCACATAAGGGTATATATGATATTCCGCGCTACAATACCCAAATATCGTTACTTCAGTTAAAACCCTCTCCTTATCCACAGGGGACGGTCCATAATCAGTAATCATGGACATAAGGGTATATATGATATTCCACGCTACAATACCCAAACATAAAACCCTCTCCTTATCCACAGGGGACGGTCCATAATCAGTAATCATGGACATAAGGGTATATATGATATTCCGTGCTACAATACCCAAACATGGATATTTCAGTTAAAACCCTCCACTTATCCATAGGGGCGGACCGTCGTTGATGCTAGGGGGCCTTAGCCCTCCAAAATTTTGAAAATTGCTTTATTATCCATGCATATTTAGATTTATTTAGAATTAAAATATCAAATTGCCCCTCTCTATAATGATTATATTCAATTTGACCCCTCAATACTCTATGTCAAGATCCGTCCCTACTTATCCAGACATATTTCGAAATACCTTGAAACAAACAGCCCTAGAAGAAAACCTCGTTGATTTCATATTCATTTTTATTCCATTAGATTTGATGAGAATTGGGAAGAAATGGACTGAAATTTTTGAAATACTAATTAGTTATCAGAGATACTAATCTAATGCATGTGGCTTGCACGTAGAACCCAACTTCCCCAAATTCTTATCCAATTGTTCCAGCTCAGTCTGAAAAAGCAACATTCCCTTTAATCAAGCAGCTGGAAATGGAAGATATATAAATTTATAATGAAGTAGTGGCCAAGCATTCCTTTCTGCCCACCAATCTTGCTTTCCAAGCAGCAGCTAAAGCACAAAAAGAAGAACTCCCCATTTCCTTTCTTTCTTTCTTAATTAGTCAATGCCAAAAGAAACTAACCTTGACATTCCACATTTCCTCCAATCACCACTCACCACGTAATTAAATCTCACTTTCTGTCACAAAAACAACCCATAAATCATCAATCATCATTGACTTCATTTTAGGTTAACCACCACGTTAAGATTTATTTAATTATAATTAGTGAATAACTAAAATAAATATATCAAATTAGTTTCTAACTGAAAAAACGAAAAATAAAAATAAAAACACATTCTTTCTTTTAAGTACAAGAAACGAATAACTTGATGACTTCATCATTGTAAGTTCCATTTCATTTTCTGTCTCAGAATTCAGAAAGATCCTTATCGTCATCACCCCCTAAAACGACACAAAGTTTTAACGTTCAAATTTTGTTTTACAATTGTTTTGTACCAGAGAAGGGAAGAAGAGAACTCAGGCACCAAAAGACTAAACTACCCTTTTTTCGGAAGTATCATTTATTAAACACAATTTGTTGTTGGCAGTTTTCTTGGGATTTTTTTTAAAAAAAAATCCTTGGCATAGGCATTGATGACTAGAATCAAGGAGACTGTGACGTGGGTATCGAGGAGAAGCTGAATCTGTATCTGGGTTTTTGAGATTTTGTGGGGCTTCTTGATGGGTTTGTATAAAACCTCTCATTATCCAATTTTTTCAAACAGATTGTTTTTATTGAATTGAATTTAGGGTATATATGATGGAAAATTGAACATTTCTCGTTGGGTTTGTTGAGTAATTTCATGTCCCTTTTGGGTTTTCATTTTTAATTCAATCTTCAAATTCATTTGCTTTAGAAGTTTGATTCAATAAAGGGTATGATTTTGACATTGAAGTGGGATTCAACAGTAGAAAGAACAAAATTTTACTAGATTCTTTGTGGAATTCTCATTCCAGTTAGTGGGGGGTTTTTTTTTCTTCTTCTTTAAAAGGTTTTCTTTTTTCCCTTCTTCTTCTTCTTCTTTCTTTTTGGGTGATTAGTCTTTTTGAGTTGAGAGGCTGAAAAAATGTCTGGTGGAACGCCAGTTGCTGGGGGATATATGAGGCAAAGGCATAGCCAAGGGTATGCATCAGGCAATGAGGACGTTGATGATGATGCTTGCTCAAGGTTACAGCCTTTGTCACCGGCAACTCCAAGAAGTAGGACTTGGACTGAGATTCTGGAGAATTTGCTTTGGGTTGCTTCAGCATTGTTCATTATCTACTTTGGTGATAGGCATTCCAATTTGATATATATCTTGTGGCACGATGAGCGCATCAGAAGGTAATTGACTGGATTCAATTTTATGTGGTTTAGAATAATGTGATTTATTTTGCATTTTAAAAAGTATGTTTTTTTTTAGATTTAGTTGTTTGTTAGGTGCTTATTTTTGAATGTTGTTTTCTTGTCTGTTGAGTACTTGCTAATATCCTGTTCTGTATAGTTCTGGTGTCTGTTAACTTAGTATGGCCCTTGATAAGGCTCTTTATTCTATTTGCTTTGGATGTAATTAAAATTGTAACTGAAATAGGAAATTCTAGCTTTTTTAAAAAGTGAAATTCGTAAGTGCTCCTAAGATTGTTAATTGCTGCCTTTCAGTTGATTCAGAAGTCAAAGTGCTTCCAAGCCATTTGCAAATTGTAGCTGAAATGCATGAACCACTAAACTATTTTGGTATTAATTTTTTGGCATACTGAATGGTTGTTTGTGTGCTAAGCAGATTTTAGCATATATGGGAACTTATTTACAAAATACAAGGTGCAGCTCCTTGATAAAGGCTACTCTTTTATGGATAGAGATATTAGCTTTGTTTTTTAATTGGATTTATGTAGATGCGTGGAAAGAATTTAATTAAAAGATCTTTACCTTTTCGGATAATTTTGTTTTAAGTATAATTGGGGGGAAATTGGTATGAATACTTTTAGGTCATTAGGAAACTTAAAATGTTTAATCTTTTAATATCTTACTACGTATTTCTTTGTGTATGTGAGCATAGAATGTGTGCATACTCGTATGCTAATGCTGGTATCCATGTTTGCATGCATGACAGTATTATGTAATCAAGCACTTTATGCGTAAGCATGTTTTAGAAAAGAATGGAAACAGTTACCTCTAATTATTAGCTAATTGAAATATTGAATTAGCCTATTAAGTATTTTACTTCACATGAGTAAATTTTTGGTTTATTCTATCTATATTTTCATGATTAGAATTTTATTGTATATGTCAACATTGTTTCTTATACAATGTCTTCAGATGAAGACTTTCAGGCAGTTATATGATGATATAGAAGCATCATGTATTCGGTGCCTTTTCCCATATAAACTATAATCCATGTACTTTCCTATCATGGGATGAGGCACTTCTTCTAACCAGGGACTTCATAATGGACGTGAAACTTGATAAAGTAAAGTGAAAAAGTGTTTGAGCTAAAGTAAAGTAAAAAGGTGTTTGAGCTAGCTAGTTTTCATGTTCAACTAATTTGAAATTTAGTAGTGTCAATTTGTAAGTGGCGCCACCCATATCGTTCTTTACAATCTATTATGGGACAGAATCTGATTATTGATCATGATAATAACTGCAATCTATTCTGGTAAAGAACTTCATAAATCATTGTATAAACGAACTTTTTCACCTTTGAGTTCAGAGAATCGAGTGTCTGAATGTTGTAATTCTGCAGATCATTCATTTTTAGTCCTTCACATGGCTTTCATGTTATATTTTCCAGATATATAGACATGCTGAATGCATAGTGGAGAGGATCCTCTCCCTTGCCACAATGTGGAATTTGACCCTCTAGTAACTGACATCCTAGTGCAAACCTTTGCATTTAATTTACAATTGTCCTGAGTTCTATCAATTTTCTTATAAAAGTTATGCCTTAAGGAAATTCCTTTGTTCGTCAAGAAAGCCCCACCATGATCAGTTATAACTTCAGAACATGATGGAGAAGGTGGTTTGTTAGGAATTGGGATCTTAAATTATTGAATTTGTGCAAGTAACGCAATTCAGTTTTTTTGTTGTAACTTCTTCAGTGTTACCTGACCAAGGAAAAATCACTGGTAGTATTTTAGACCTCCTTGAATTAGGATAGTTTTTCTTTCTTCTTCTTTTCCCCTAAACTTTTGTATGTTGCATTTGGTGAAATGATGAGATTGTAGTTCCGCCTCAAGTCTTGTTCCATGCTCATAACATTTAAACAGGGGCATCTTATGTGTCTGTGAATTGATCCTCAGTGATTGAGTGCCTTTCCAATTTGTCCAACTTCCAGTGGATAATTGTCTTTGTAGTTTAAGCAGACCATCAGAATCAATTATGTTTTTAGTAGACATCGTGATCACATGATTGTTTTCATCATTCTTTTAATAATTGGATGGCTTAGATTTTGAACAATCCCAATAATCATTTTGGTTATGAGTCGCAACATGGAATATTTTGCTCCACAGTACTGATTTTTGTTTTCCCAATATTCAGTTTGTAGTTGTTCACTGCTCAGCATTGAGATATTGCGTATGTATTCGCATGTGTGATTCAGCTTATATCTTTCCCATCTTATGTCTTTCAATTCGTGTGCAGAATGCCTTTATACCTTGGCTTGGGGGGGACATTATTGAATGTTGCCATCTTCTTTTATACTAGTATGTTAGCATGGAGTGTAAGGAGGTTTGATGATAAGTGGGAATTATTCAGCATATCAGCTTTGCCATTTATTACCTTGCTCGGACTTGTCTCCTTTTGCCTGTAAGGGAAACAATTGTATTATTTCTTCATAAAGTTGTTGGCTGGCATGTATACAGTTTCTTTTCATCTTTTAATAACATTTTTCATACAGGCTCTGCTTTGCTCTGTGGCCGATTTGGGGTTTCTTAACCCTTCCTCTTCTGGTATATTTCACAGCAATTATTATTCTTGTTTTGGTTGTTTCACTTGACTGATATCATGCCTATGAAACTGCTAGTTATTAAAATTCTGTGTTTTTGCAGTTCACACTGTTTATGGCTGGCTTGGTTGTATATCCTCATATCATGATTGAGACATTTAGGCCGCAAAATGATTTTTTCCGTACAGATTAAGCTCCCTGGTATAGAGACACAGCACTGACTTATATGAAGAGTTACATTCTAAAAGATGGATAGTTGGCAGCATCCGCTATAGACTGAAATTTTGTTATCATTCTGTCTTCGCTCCTCAGAACATGTGTTGCCTGTTGCTGCCAATGATGATCCTGCAGATTGTCTTTAATCTGCATTCAGTGATTTTAGATTGACATGCCAGCCTTGCTTTGATGATGCTGGAATGCATATCGTTATAGCGGCTTAGGATTTCGATTTCTATGGTGAAAATACAAAAGGGTCGAAGCTCTTCTACTTTTAACTTTTATGTTCATTAGATGATATTGAATTGAGCATATCATAGTCAAAATTGTTGTTTCGGATGAAATTAAATTATTTTCAGTGAACCACATGTTGTTTGCCGGGCATTGCCTTGTCTTTATGCAGTGTGTACCTATCTGAAAAGAAGAGGATTAACAACAAGAATGAGGTTTCAATTCATATTAGCTTTTATTCTTGTGTCATTTTCCCTTTGTTATATAGTTGCAATGGGTTGATGATGATTTCCCATTTCTGGTCAAAAAGTTGGGCCAATTCAAAAAAGGTTTTTACACTAAAATTATGGTTATACTTAATCCTCCGTCCTTGAGATATTGTACTTTGACTATTTATAATATTTTTCATATTTCATTGGTTCGTTTTTCCCTTGGGTTTAGTTTCACTTGTTTCAGGCTAAGGCGTTAATAGTAGCAAACTTGGCCATTGCCTTTACCAACGATTGTCAAATGGGTTTCGTCATACACTCATCTGTAAAATGTAGAATAAACGCAAACTTCTAATGGGGTCAATTGATTCCTCATTATTCTACTATATTTCTCATCTTAATAAGTCAAATTTGTACATAAAACATAGGTCAGCCTCATTAAAGCTTGTCAATATGAATTCAGTTGAATTTGTGGATGGATGTGATGACTCTCTTTTCCATCATAATTCTAACTTGTTTATCATTAAAAGATGAGAATAATGATAGATTAATTGACCCAATTGGATACAAATTAAAGAGCTTATTTGACATTATTTACAAGTAATGATGGCTTAATTGAAAGTATAAAAAAGAGCTAAATTTGACACACTCATCCTCTTCCTAGGCATCCTTATAGTTGATTCAAGTTCGAAGAGCATGTTCGATGTGAAGATAATGTGCACAAAATATCATCTCATTCCCATTCATCATTCCTTTTTTTTCTTTTTTTTTAATTTACTTGAGGATTTGAACCGTGGTCACTGAAATTAAAAGTTCGACATTTACCATTAGACCATGCAGCTGATGATCCATTCATCATACTAATGAATAGATAAAAAAGGAGAAATGCCCACTTGCTCTTGGGGTGAGCTAGCATGGTTATTAATCTTGGATAATATATATAGGCATGAATATATTGATGATAGTAAGATTGACCATTAGTGCATGAATTTGTATGAGAAAGTTAAAGAAAGGAGGAAAGAAAGAAAAAAGGTGAAAGCCACTAGGTCTAGGAATGACTTTGTTGTTAAACCCCACAAAAGAGCTCAACCATGTTTTGTCTCCCAAATAGGGAAAAGACATCTTTCAAACATCTTAACTTATAAAGGAGAAGGCAAAAACCCTTTTTTTTTGTTTTTTGCATAATTTTGCAGCATCATAATAATTTCTCTCCTAGTGCTTAGAGTTATTCTTAAAACCCTCTCTTCCAAAATATATCAACATTTATAAAGCACACACTCAAACTCATAATTCTGATAGAATAACGAGGCGCCGAAGAAAAAAAGGGAGAAAGAAAAAGATAGGAAAAAGCATCATTTCTTAATATTCTTTCCCTTATCAAGAATTTGATTTTGAGCCAAACCCTCTATCAAAGTTTACTTTGTTTTAATCTTAAACCTCTCTTTTGTCTAAATACAATAGGGGGAAAAAAAAGAAAAAGGTGGAAGACTTTTGTAGAAAACGATAAGATCAAAAGAGAAGGGTTAGCTATAGTTGAATGATGCAACAATATTTTTGTTTTTTTTTTAAAAAAAAAATTATATATATAAAAAAAAAAGTTTTTTTGAACAAGTAAGTTTCAGTTGAAATCGACAAACTTAGTTGCAATCCTCAACATCAATCAATTTCAAATGTACATTTTCCGCCACAAGCATGCAGGCAAGCAGCAGCCTGCCTGATGCTAATTTATATTACTTTAATTTCATTCAAGAAAAAAAGTGGGTCTAAGATTTTCTTTTCCTTTTGCATCATGGGAAACTTTTTTTTTCTTTTTTTTTTTAATGATGGAGATTAATGTCATGTGTAAGGCAAATATATAGGTCAAGTAGTTCAGGTACATTTGGTATTAATAAAATAAATAAATGCATAAGTGGTTCACACTTGGTAGGCTACATATACATATGATCCATATGATATATATATGAATACTATATAATATCTTATATTAGGTAAAAAAGTTCATTAATTATAAATTAATCATCATTTAATCAAATCACTATGCTTTAAAATAGAGAAATTAAATTAATCAAATTCGACTCCTTCCTCTTTAGTTTAAGAAGATTATGCACCACCAACAATATTGAGCCGACCATCAATTCGAATTAAAATTTTTTACTCCTATATATGTATTATTATTATTAGCTAGTGAGGAATGGTTGAAGTGTCCATTTTGCTGACCTCATATAAATTGGCCAGAATTGTTTCAATTTGCCACATCAATAGCAAATAAAGCAAAAGGAATATCCTTAACTTAAACACATATATAGGAGCCTGAAGCTGAAAAAAAGAATAAAAAATGACTGTTTTCAGTAATTACTTTTTCTGGTTTTTCTTTAGGAGAGGAAATTCTTGCATTGAAACCTTATAGTATACTATACATAATAATTATATATAGAAGGAAAGTCCAGAACTGCTAGGCAATAATAAGGAAATGAATTTCAAGGTTTCATTTCACCCACTATATATAGGGCATAAGGCCAAAAACCATTTTTTCCCCTCTCACAAGGGATAATTTTACTCTACCTTTTTTTACTTGCTTGTCATAGGGAACACTCAATCTTTCAATATAGTCTTCAGTTTTTTACCATTCACGGAAGTAGGTTAACAATGCAGAGTTGCTTGGATTTCAATTTTTCATATATACCAACAAGTACTTGAAGCTAAAGGGTAATCAATTGCCTCCTAGTGAAGATACCCTAACTAATCAAGACTGCAAAGTATTTAGAGCAAGGATGATGGGTGTGTAATGAAATGATGGTTTTTGCATAAAAATATATCCATTATCAATATTCTAATGCACAGACTCACATATCATATGCTCGTTCCATATTCTACTCTGTAAGTGTGTGTTTAAGGATATATATAAGATGATCGATGAAATGGGATTTGGTAATTAGATCATTAGATGATTATAATACCTATCCATATCATTCTACCTAAACACACCCTCTAAAAGTATTTGAGAGAGATTCATATGTATAATGGCCTCTTTTGTTGGTCTCTACTCCTAGAACAAAAGACTTCCTATATCATTGCTTTGTAACATTGTATGTATATGTCTAGTTTCCCAATAATGGCAGTTATACAATGATGTGTTGACCCAAAGGCCAAAGAGACAAATGTTACAGCTGACTTGCACACAGTTTTCTTACATGCCATACATAGATCCCAGGTTCCCACTGTCTTGAAATACAAGAAAAAGTAGCAATCTTCAAATTCTGATATGTATAGTACATCATGAAAAGCATAAAAGATTTCTGCCTAAAACATTTTTTTTGTCAATTATTAGGGAGTAAATCCACATGTGTACTCTGTATGGTATATATAATGGTTTCAACTGTCTTATTGCTCATAAATATCATTAATCATTCATTCTAAACTATATAAATTATTACTTGAAAAGCTTTCATTCGTTTGTGCACAATATGTTAAGCATGCATGCCCGAATCACACATTTTTATTAGTTCTTTTATAGGTACTTAACATTATAAGGATTTTTTTTTTTGAACAAAGGAATTAAAATAAAAAATAAGAACTTCTAAATCCTCTCGTAAAGGCAACACTCCACGTGTTTGAATTTAACGGTCTCTCATTTCATTAAGTGGCTCTCAAAGTACTTCATAATCATCATCCATGCTTCACTGATGCATCTGCACAAAAATTACCTTCCTTTCAAAATATGAGATATCAAGCATTCCTAATTTCTACTCATCATCCCATGATAAGAGCACATAAAGGAACATTGTTAGGAATTGAACTTGCTGTCACTAAAACTAAGATTATTATCAAAGAAGTTTAGGAAAATAATAATAATAGTATGAAAGATGTAGGGATAAGTAAAAAGTATAGAAAAAGCTATAAAAGTCAATATCAACATATAAGCTAAACATATAAGTTGAGCTATAACCATAAACTTGTCTAATAAGTTAAAAATCTTTATAAATTATTCTCTAAAGTCC
Organism: Corchorus olitorius; assembly: GCA_001974825.2. Lineage (NCBI taxonomy): Eukaryota > Viridiplantae > Streptophyta > Magnoliopsida > Malvales > Malvaceae > Corchorus > Corchorus olitorius. The sequence continues at coordinate 45,469 of AWUE01012455.1, forward strand.
AAGCTAAGAAGTCGTATATTTCTATCTTCAACCCTACAAAGCAAAAGAAGAAACCAAAATACTACTACTAACCATTAGTAGTGTAATTTGGCCTTTGAAGTTGGAAACTATTTGAGTCTGAAAAGAGAAAAGCAAAGAGCATAAATTGAAGATGTGATAGCTATGTATGGCTATCATAATCCAATCACTGTGATCTTATTTTATTTCAATTAAGCCATGGCCCATCTTGATCATCATCTTCAGACAACATCTTCAAATTACCAAAATACCCCTCTTGTGGAGCAGGAGACTTGGTGGTTCAATTCAACATGTACTTAAAAAATTAAAAATCCCTTTTTGTATTTAAAAATAAATAAATTAAAAGAAACCCATTTGTTGGAGTTGTGGAGATGTGGGACCCACTTATTTTGGGTTTTTGAATCTTTGTCCAATTCTCCTCAAATAAATTTTCAAGGAAAAAAAAATTACAAAATCTTTGTCCCAAAGAGGCTTAGAAAGAAGAAGACTTGTTCATTCATTCTTCAAACAACAGGGCAACAGCTATTTTGCCTATTTGTGACTGATTTTTCCTTCTTCTGTATTAAAAACCAAAGTGTCATCATTTAAGGCTCATCTTTCTCTCCTCCTTTTAATGTTTTAGGTTTGCTTTTCTTCCTTTCTTTTCCTTTGCTCTTTCTCTTTCTTCTCTCTCTCTTGTTGAATAAACTCTTGTGCTTGGTAGGTTGTGCCGTTGAGTGAGATGGGCCCTGAACTCCACTGAAACATTTTAATGGGACTCTATCTCCTCTTTCAGTGCTCTCTTTGCCCCCATTTTTTGTGCTGTCTCGCATTTTAAGTTTTCTTTTTTGCCATTTTCTTTTCTTATTAATGAGAAAAAAGATAAGATTGGGGTTTCTGTTCTTTCCTTTTTTAGGTCATGGGAGGTTTCATTATGGAGATTTTGTATTTGGGGTATTGATTTTAAACATGGGTTTTTGCTGATAATTTGATAAAAGCTTTGAATTTATGAGCCCTTCACTCTGCAAATTTTCCTTCCTTTTTTAGGCTGTCAAGGTGGTTGATGGTTAAGGCTTAGGTTTTCACACTTTGGATTCTAATTTAAGCTTTTGGAAAGATCTCTGATATTGTTCTTTTGCAAATGAGAGGCTTTGAAGTGAAGTGTTTATGATAGTAAAATTTGTAATTTGTGTTTGTTGGTTGAAAGAATGGTGATTGAGAGATAGGGCTGGATTCTGGACGTGGGGCTTTGGTGAGTTTGGTCTTGGCTTAGTTTTGAACGAGGAAATAATGGATAGAATGCTACAACCTCCTTTGGTAAGTTAATTTGTTCATCTTTTTTGCTTTGAATTCAATCATATTATCTGTTTGAAGAGATGTTACTTCATGGTTTTTGGTCATGACTCATGATAGCTATTGCTTGAGCTATAATCTGCTTTGTGTGTATGAGTGTTGGTTATTCAATTCGTTATCTGTTTGATTTTTAACTGATGCAAAAGCTACATATGGACCTCATATTTCTCAGAGGCTGGGAATTTAGTTCTGTATTGAGTATTGGGATTGATTCTGTTTGTTACTTATTGCTATAATATTAATAATATAGATGGCTTGTTGTCCTGTAGGTTAATTCTAGTCTTATTGAAGGTATGTTGGTTTAATTAGCGTGCGTATATGTAGATGAAATGATGAAGACAATAACATTTTCATGTAGAACATGTTTCTGGAACTTGCATCCTTCATGGCTGTCAACATCCTAAGATGAGAAGTTCACTTTTTTTTTTTTTTGAATTGTTAGGAAATGGTAATGACAAAATGTAAAAACCAAAGAGTTGACTAAGGTACTCCTTCATGGGGGTTATCTAATAAAAGCAATAGAGACCAAGGTACTCCTATATATAGGATCCCTTGCAAAATTGAGTGCATTACTTTATGGAACTTACATCCTTAATGGCTTTTTCTTAAGCATCCTATCTCAAGGGTGCACTCCTTTTCTGAATTCTTGGGGAGTAGTTAGGACTTAGAATGTGAAAACCAAAGAGTTGACTGATCTGAGGGTTAAGATCAACATGATTGCAATAGAGACCAAGGTAGTCCATGTAGGATCCAGTGCAATGAGTTTAGAATGTGCATTACTATCCTTATAAAGTTGAAAATCTGTTTTCTTTCATTTAGTTTTTTTCAACATGTTATGTTGTGGTTAGAAGCTTCATATCAACTTCTGGGCTCCTTTTGGGTTCTAGCTTGTGTATGACTGACTGACTGACTTATATTATCACCGTGGGAATCACGGGAAGAGGCATATGCTAGGAGCTGATTTTACCAAGGCTACAGTTCCTTGAACATCAGTGGAATTGTCTTTGGTTTTTCTTTAGATACTAGCCTCACTATATAAGACCCAGACAGTTCGGATTGTTAGTTGGATGTTGCTATACTTCTTACATTTTTGCTCATTCATAATATCTGATAAAGGTGAAAAAAAAAGGTGTGACACCTGCTTCTGATGGTAATTGCTGCTTTTATGGTGGCATCTAGGTGTAACAATTAAAAATGTTATAAATTGAGAATCAAACATCATTGCCCTTGTTGTACATGCTAGAAATGTTCTCTATCTTATGAAATAAATGATTTATTGGCACCTTGGTGGCTAAGTATGCATGTCTTTGTTCTTGCTGACACCATTATGGTGCAGTATGCAGGCTTCTATTACTATTGTAAGGAAGTATCTAAAAAAAAAAACTCACCAATTGTGAATGGTCTTGGCAGGTTGATACAACTGCTTGTTTATGTAGAGTAGATGCTGGACTCAAAACTGTTGCTGGGGCAAAGAAATATGTACCTGGTACAAAGCTCTGTCTTCAGCCTGATATTAAACCTTCCATTCATCCAACGAGGAACAAGCCAGCTCGTGGTGATAGGAGTCGTCACCAATCTCCTCTTCTCCCAGGACTCCCTGATGATCTTGCTATTGCATGCCTGATACGGGTCCCCAGGGTTGAGCACAGAAAGCTCCGTCTAGTCTGCAAAAGATGGTATAGACTTTTGTGTGGTAACTTTTTTTATTCACTTCGTAAGAGCCTTGGAATTGCAGAAGAATGGATATACGTCATTAAGAGAGACCGAGATAAGAAAATTTCTTGGCATGCCTTTGATCCCATATACCAGCTCTGGCAACCACTCCCTCCAGTCCCTAAGGAATATTCTGAAGCCCTTGGGTTTGGATGTGCTGTCCTCAGTGGTTGTCACCTTTATTTATTTGGGGGTAAGGATCCGGTAAAGGGATCAATGCGACGAGTTATCTTTTATAGTGCCAGAACAAATAAATGGCACCGTGCCCCAGACATGCTTCGTCGAAGACATTTCTTTGGTTCATGTGTTATAAACAACTGCTTGTATGTTGCTGGTGGAGAAAGCGAGGGAGTGCCTCGATCATTGAGGTCAGCTGAAGTCTATGATCCGAACAAGAATAGATGGTCATTTATTTCAGAAATGAGCACAGCAATGTTGCCCTACATTGGGGTTGTATATGAGGGGAAGTGGTTCTTGAAGGGGCTTGGAGCTCACCGACAAGTGCTGAGTGAAGTCTACCGACCCGAAGTTGACAGCTGGTACCCTGTCTATAATGGAATGGTTGCAGGCTGGAGGAACCCTTGTACTGCCTTAAATGGGCACCTCTATGCTTTGGCCTGCAAGGATGGTTGTAAGCTTAGGGTTTATGATGAAGTGACTGATTCTTGGAGTAAGAATATTGACAGTAGGATACATTTGGGCAATTCTCGGGCTTTGGAGGCAGCAGCTCTTGTTCCACTTAATGGAAAACTATGCATCATTCGGAACAATATGAGTATATCTCTGGTTGACGTTTCAAAATCTGACGATCTGAGGGGAGCTACTGCTGAACATTTATGGGAAACTTTAGCGGGAAAGGGTCATTTCAAGACCTTGGTTACAAATCTTTGGTCTAGCCTTGCTGGCAGGAACCGGCTGAAAAGCCACATTGTTCATTGCCAGGTCCTCCAAGCATGATATGATTGTAAATTTTTCCAATATAGGGTTGGCTCTGTAGTTCATGCCTTGTGGTATCTCCTGAATGTGATGGGGTTGAGGGCCCAATAGCTTGCCATATGATGCTTCTCATGCACATCGATCCTTTCCTTCGTTATGTTCTTCTCAAAGGATTGGATATACCATGAGGTATGAGGAGGTACCATTGAGGTTTTCTGTTTTTGTTAGATTCTTAGTGTTATAAACATTAATATAATACACAGTTGTAACATGTAGAAAATTGAAAAAGCTTGTTCACTTGTTCTTCATCTCTTCAAATGACTGCAGGCCTAGGCCTGCAACTGGATTAGTCATTTTACATTTCACCATTTATGAGCAGGTTAGTGTAACTATTCATATATAATCATCCTTGTAACCAGTTTCGGAGATTAGATAATCGGCACCAACGGCGCAGTTGGTGCCTTGGTGCCATGATAGCGGTCTTGGTCTCTTGGATGTAAGTTACCATGATGTAATTTAAACGTTTGAAGAGATTATGAACAAGCGTAATTCTGCCATTTTAAGGATTAGATTTGACTTGAGCAATTGGAGCATAAGTTTCAAGTTTCAACAGTTAAACTAGATGTAAAACTCGTAAATTTACGAATCTATATTTATCAAAATCTCTTGATGAAGCCGATCGCCAACTACACACGAACCTCACTTAAATAATGTAAGCAAAATGAGAATAAGAACAGGAATCCAGCAAGATCATCAAAGCTGAACCAGAATGAACCTGAAATTGCTTTATTTCTATCAATCCTCTTTTCCAATACATTGTTTATGATAATGGATACAAAAGAATATTATACAAGAATACTAACATTTAAGGAATCAAAATGTTCTCCCTACAAATCCATGGCATACAGAATTTCGCTATTTGCGTGTACACGACAATCTTAGGCTTTTTTAGATCCTGATAAGTAAGATTGTGCAAGTGATAAGCCCATCTCCTTCTGCTTCTTGTATTCATTGTACCGCAAGAAGAAGTAACTAACATAATCGAAATCAATCGGAGACATCCTTGCCTAAGATTAACAGGCAAACAAAAATACAAGTTTTTAGATACATGTCACGATTTCTTGGAAATGAAAAGCGTAGCAAAGGAATGAAGATACCTGGATTAGAGCCCATAAAGCCCAATACAAGTGCGAAGCTAACATGAACGTATTTGTCTCAACATAGAGAGCTTCAAGATCTTTTTCTGGTACCTGTGATAAAGGAAAAGAGCTTAAATGTTAAGACTTCTCAAACTAGAAAGATTTCATATCATTAATTTCAAGTCTAATATATCTCAAGCACAAAACATTCCCTTTTAATATGAAACCCCAAATGCCAAATATTTACATGATCAATTTCTAGCAGTGGAATCTTTAGCAATCATCAATTGGTTTTTCATAATTCAAACAAAAATAAGTTGTGAATGATAAGCATGTTTATGTTTGGACTGTATGCTGATAAATAAGTTCTGGGACCTCTTAATGTGTCATTTCAAAGACAACCATATAATTGATGAAAAAATCTATACGAATCTAGTACTAATAGTATAAGGGTTTCAGTCATTGTAGCAGTTAGAAATGGCCTTCATGCCAATCTAAAATCCAAAAATGATAACATAAACACAGCATCTATCTAACAACATACCCACAGTAAAAGCAAGAATATATACAGTTTGAAGTTTGAACCCGAGTCGGATACTGTTACATACCTCATATGGTTTTTCAGGTTGTAAATAATGCCTGAAAAAATGATATTGTTCTTCTTTACTAGGACACCTACATTAAGAAAATGTTCAATAATCAGAAGGTGTGCTGCACAAAAAAAAATGGAGAACATAATAGCACAAAACATGTGAGGAACGTACAAGCTATAGTCACAATCATAGCCTGCATATTCATTGAAGTGATTTCCAATGTCAAATCCTCTGTAATTGTATGACCCGTACTCGAAATCAATGAAGTAGAGCTTATCTGGACATTGATGAGATTGATAGATAAGTCAACAAGCAAGAAGAAATTAGATCAAATTTATAAGCAAAAGAAACTATATTGTTGTTTTGAATCCAGTAATTAGGCACCAAGATATTATCACAGTTCTATCTTGAGGTTGTCGATTTCAAGAGACATCATGTGTGTTTATCAAGAAGCCACTGTTGAATTAAGATATAGCAGTAATAATAAACTTATCACAATGATAAAGCCTGATCTTCAAACCACTAGTGTCTCGTTCGATAGAATATCCATGTATGTGTTACCACACTCTAACACCCCGTTTCAAGTTGTTTTCTCAATTAGATGGAAACATAGAAACTACTTCTTGGAAACTGGCTAATGCACAATTGACACGGTTTCAAGTAATAACATCGGACACCTCACAAGCACATGGGCATTTGATGGTTTTTTCTTTGTCTTAGTTCTTACATGCTCTTAACTCTGAGTGTGTGAGAAATACATGTCAATCAGATAAGACAAATTTATTTTAGTTAGAAGAAATAGCCAGAAAAATCACAAGAAAGGTCAATGCATCTCTTCAATGATGCTGCCCACAGCCTCTGCAGCTATGCGTACTAAGTCTCATATTGACATCTTATATTCTCACAACTATCAAGCAAAAGTTCTTTGTTTCTAAAGACCATTGAGCAATGGTTGTTGGATATTTTTCCCTCTCTAAATCACTGTTGGTTCATTACTATATATAATTTGCTCATCTCCGGATTGTGAGAGGTGCAAAACTCAAACCCAAATACATAGTTCTTATAAACAAAGATACCACACTGACACGGAAATATGAGTAAAAAATTATGTATGTGCATGTGTAAGTGTGTGTGTGTGTGTGTGTGCGGGAGAGGGGGAGAGAGACAGAGAGAGAGAAGAAGCATGTAGAATACACATTGTGCCTTCTGCAATTGGAACTAACCAGAATATGAATAGTGTTTAAGGATATTCCTACTACAGAGTCAACAGAACAAGAGGAAATAAGGCAGGACTAACATAATGAAACAAACACAAAATTTTGATAAGCTCAAACATACCATGTTCATCATTAAGCATCAAATTTCCTGAAAGTAAATCATTGTGCGCAAACACCACTGGAGCATTAAGAAGACCTGTCAATTCCTGGTCCATCATCAGGATCATACAAGAATCAACATATATTCAAAAAAAGAGAGACCAAAGAGCACATGAGCAAGACTTACGGAGCCAATAAACACATGAAACTGTCTCATATATTTTCATCAGAAATAGATGAATCAAACAAATATAAATAAGATATCATACCTTCAGCTGCGTAATTTCTTTATGTATTTCCTTAAAAGAAATTGTCTCATATATCTTCTGCTTATCAATATCTTCAAATTGGAGAGTAGATGCTGCAATAGAAGCTCTCAAGCATTAGATATGTAGCATGTACTGCTGGGCAATTATCTTGATTGGAAACTTAATGAGTCCCGCTTTACTGCGGACTATCAGCAATAGCAACTATTTTCAGCCCAAACCCAGATATATAGTGCTCTGTTAAGAGCTAAACTTGAAAATAAACAGACAAAAGAAAGAAAGAAAAGAGAGGGAAAACAGAACGCATTACATTTCAAATTTATTTCATCTGCAAAAAATGTCAAACAATGTCACGTAAGAGTTTGGCTTCCGAACCTTTCTCAAAGAACTTGCAGATGTCAACCCACAGCTGAGGTTCTTTAGAACCTGGAATTTCCACTTGATGAAATCTTCGAAGTTGCTTGGCTATTTCAGCAGCCAGCTTTGGCTTTCTCATGTCTGCCAACAAGAAATAACATTGAAATTACATAACAGAGCTTGAAGGCCCAACAACTTCCACTTGTGTTGAAGAAAAGTCATTGTATAAAGTTAATGACCATAGTACTGATATGCTTAAAGATATAATCCCTCTCATATTACTGATGCTAAAGAATTTGCAAGTCCTACTTCCATCGGAAACCTCTCTAGTGCGTACCTGATGGAATTAAAGTACGTGCATCTATAAAAGATTGCACCATGCCATTCCCAAAAACTCCTAACAACTTTGCACCAAATCCTGCAGCTGAGAGGTATTTGATCGCCTAAAAACAATACAAGGCGAGCAATTTCAGAGTAAAGAATGGAACCATAAGGCTCATCAACTAGAAGTAGATGATAATGAATTTTTTTGTTAAGAAAAAGGTTCTGATGAATTATAACTAGCATAAATAGTTTGGAAGAACATAAAAATCCACACACAACTCAATCATTTTGAATTTCAATTCACTTGTGAATTTTTTTAGCATAATCTTGGGTCCATGACAACTGCATGCTAACCACAAACCACTAATTTCATTGTCTACATTCAATTACTTGTGAATTAAGTCATCCATTGCTTAGTTGACCAAGACACATCCGGAGGAATTTCAAACCAAAAAGCAAATGAGCTTTTCAAATTTATTGTAAGCAAGGTTGAAGAAATAGTGCAATACCTGTAACTCACGTTCACGATTGATGACATATTCTGTGTTAGGTCCATATAATCTAACTGTTACAGAAACATTATCTCCATTTTCTTCCTTCACAGATACCTTTAGCACTGCATTGATAAGGCTTAGTAAATAATTGACCACAAAATCATTTAAATGCAAACAAAGAAAAGAACAAAGAATTAAAACGAACTCCAGCCAAAGTACCTCCTTATTTTTTTTCATATTATTTTATAATTTTTAAATTGCAATTAATTGTAAATCACTAGATAATGAAAGCAAATCAATAAAATATAACAAATAAACAGCAAATAACAAAGTGCTTACGAAGATTCGTGATGCCGCCAGACACAGTCTCGACGGAGAAGCAAGAATCGTCCAACTTGGCCCATTTCCCAAACAGATCCTTACACAAAGCGCTGTGGAAATACATAAACCAGAATTAAAATGTCATCGAAACAAGTAAATTCCAAATTTATGGCGTACAAGCTGCTTAGCTAAAAAACAATGAAACAAGATCCGCCAAATTAAAATTAAACCTAACAAAAGCTGAGCTAAGAGCTCGAAATAAAACTCCAAAATAACAGAAGAAGAGAACTGAGAAGAGAAAGGAAACATACATGAGGCGAGGGACCATGACGGGAAAAGAAAGCGCGGTGTCGACAGAGAGATGAGAGTGAGGAATTGAATCGTCGACGGTTGAATTGTTGTTGTTTTGGTTAACTTGGATTTCCATGGCGGTCGAGATCTTTTTCGTTGCTCCCATTGGTGTTAATGTTTTTAGAGCTTTTTATACTGGAAATATGGTTTTGGCCTTTGGTTACAATGCGAAAGAAGCGAGACTTTTTTGGGAGCGCTCCAGGCCTACCGGGAAAGGAACTTTTATAATTGGAAATTCGGAATTTAAATAAGTGGAAAAGAAAAATGCGGATGGTTTATGCGAAAAGACGTATATATCCCTCTTTTTCTTATTCTCATATGCTGTATAAATGTAAACTATTGCGTCTATTTTCGGCTTTTAATATACCTCAGACGGATATTTTGTTAGGACAAGGTACATAATTTTTACTGTTTTTTCTTAATCCTTTTGATAAACCATTGTTTTCCTTTCACGTGTGCTCAAGTCGGGCCATTCAATCATGGCCGTACATTATTTTCTAAACTTCAGATCTTTTATTCCCTTGTTACTTTTTTCTTTTCTTTTCTTTTTTTTCTCCTTAAAGCAACACATTGAAAATTTTACATAATAATAACAAGTACTAATAATTTCTCTAAACAATCCTAAATCCTTTTTGGTTATTTTAAATTGTTATGCCTTGTTCATTCGTACTCATATAAGCCTTTTATATTTACAACAATATCCAAATAAGGTTTTTTTTTTTATAATAAGTCTTGATATCTGCTAATCGTATTGGATACTGATTAATTTGAACTGTTCTTAATTAATTTACAAATGTTTCCTTAATTTACAAAACTCAAAATCAAAATCTTGTTGGAGTTACATCCAATTATTCCAATTAAATCCAACAATTAATATTACCATTTAAATAGTTATTTATATGGCTGAATTGGACAATGTTGAATACTACTAAACATTCAAGCCACCAGTAGCTTTCACAAACAAAGCGTAAGCTTTGAGATTATCAGCAGCCTATTAAGTAGTATTAAACAATTCCAGCAAAGCGAAATGTTCTTTTCCTTTGTTTGTTTTTTTTTTTTTGGCAGTAATTCTTTTCCTTTGTTTAAGGAGTATAATAACTTTTGTTGTCACCAAAAGAAAGATGTTGTGGGGCAAATTGACTAAAATCAAGATTCGGGGGTGATCTATTCACATTATACCTAAATTAAAAAAATAAAAGATTCGGGGTGGGTGACGGTCTAATGCGGCACATTCCCAATTCTTTAGCCTACACGTGGCACTCTTCAAATATCTTTTTTTTTTGGTTCAAGCTTCAAATATCTTGTTGTTAATATATTTTCGGCATAAAACTTATGTTTTCTATCACGTGAAAACTTATAACCATATTTTATAGAAAAAAAAAAACATAAACCATAGAAATGAATACAATAAACAAATAAAAATCTAACACTTTTTTTTTTAGTAAAAATCTAACACTTCTTTCACTTATCCTATCCCCCACCTCGATATATGAAATGAAACCATAATATATGCTCATTAAAAAGAAAAAATGGAAATCATAATCTAACACAAATCTTTGTCAATGGCTTGTTTAAATGCCTATCATTAAATGCCATGTGGCGTTAGCCACCTATTAGTCAATGTCAAGGCTGTGTTTGGAACGTCAAACAAGGAATTAGGATAAGGAAATTTTAGTTGCAAAATTACAAGTTAAAACTATGATTAGTTACTACATAATTAAAATATACAAGTTACTAAGGTTAGGGAGAAATGTTTAGTGGAGAAGAAAGAAATGATAGGAGCCTTCGTTGACATTGATGATGAAGACAACAAAATTCATTTTGAATATTAAAATTTGAAAAAAAAAATTCAATCTAAAACAACCCAAAACTATATTTGACAAGAAAAAGTCAAAATTTTGAACCCAAAATTATCAAACCAAAATGATGATCCAAATCCTAAGAAATAATTATCCAAAATGTAGTAATTTGGTGTTTGATCAACTGTGTGTTTGGGAGTGCCCGGACAAGGAATTAGCATGGTGAAATTGTAGTTATTTATTTCCAGAAAAAAAAACAAAGAAATTGTAGTCATTATTATAAATAAATAATAGTGAATATACAAAGATTAACGTAGATGATTTTGTGTAATTAGGAGAACAATAAAAAGAGCTTAAAAAACGTGTATTTTTGGCTTGCCAAAATGCGTGACTTGTTGAGATAAGTTAACTTAGCTTAACGAACTAATGTTGGCAAGTTGGAAACCAAATTAAAAAATGTTAAAATAAAAGCCTAATGATATATTGACCCCAAAAACAGAGCAAGTCATTGTCACTTAATGGTTTGGTATAAGTTCATGAATTTTTTAGTTCAAAACTTCCAAGAAATTTACTGCCAAGTGGGCACTAAGCAAGGAAGAATACTTAAAAAATAAAGCCTCCCTAACTGGTTCTTCATATTCTCCATTTTTATGATTTTTTTTTTCACACGACAGGATTATATTTTATTTATGTAGTAAAGTATTACACAGATGTGATACAAGTATGTTAGTAGTAGTAGCAGATTTGTCAAAAAGTACTAAGTCATTATAAAAAGGGTGAACATCATCATAAATAGACCTGGCAATTCGTGTTTCGTGTCGTGTATCGTGTCGTATAAATGTGAACAATTTAGGAGTATATGGCCAAACACGAACACGACACGAATAACTAATCGTGTCATGGTTTTAAAAACGTTTACGATACCTGTTTATTAGTCGTGTACACGACACGACACGACTAAACACGATTTTTTTAAGCGTGTAACCAATAACACGACACGACACGACTAACACGGGTTAACACGAATAATTTAAGCATGTTAAAAATTTGTAACTAAGAAAAAATCCAAATCATATAGAACATAGTTGATAAAATAATAATAACAAAACATCCAAATTCAGTTTCAGTTTCTTCAATTTCCAATTTTCCATTTGTGCTTGACTCCTTGAGCTTGGAGGCAGCTTGCAAAGTTGAACACGTCCACACCACAATACCTCACCTTCACTCAATTGCTATTTGCTGCAACAATGGCGTACAAGATTACTTGTGCCATGCTCACTGTCATAGTTCATCACAAAAGCACAATACTTGCACTTCACTTGAGCTTTTCCATATGGTGTCTTTTGGTCCAAACTTTGAAAGACATCCCACACCTTGGAAGTTTTCTTCCTCTTCTTGCGAACTCCTTGCTGCTTAGCTTCGAATTTTGGAATCTCCTCTACGCAATCATCATATTGCTCCACAGCATTTGGAGCTGTTGATTCAAGAGTCACATTGATGTTTTCTGATTCCATTATGCTACTGCATAAAAAACAAGAATAAAATTTGAATTAAAATGTCTGAATAAGTAATGCTTTACAGTTTAACTAGCTAGCTTCAAGTAAAGTGAGGCTGGGGTGTTGTTTGTTCCCATTGTTGTAATAAATTTCTGACTTTGTAGTTTCAAACTTGGAGACAATAATAAAATGATGTTATCTGCTCCCTAGCGAAATTTTAAAATGTTCAAATTTTGCATATTGCAATTATTGGTATATGACAGATTTTCGTTCTTTAATTCTGCAATTCAGCAATGGCAGAGTCCCAACCAATCTGCAATTCCCATGTTTTATTATGAGACAGAGTTGCTTCAACGTGCTTGCTTGAAACTTTGGAAACATTCAGACCCCATAATATTCTTTCATTAACAAATGCACCATAAATTTTTATTTCATTAACTAATGTCCCTATAATAATGTGGAAATATAAGCCTATTTATACTACTTGATTTTTTAGAAATAGAATTTATTTACCAGTTTGCAATTCACAAATCTCAGGTCACAACAACTTGGACGAGTATCTCTCACACACACCCACCCATCCAATGGCTCTCATGAGTCCACATCAGCCGGGATACTCAGCTTCTCCGCCTCGCAAGTCGCAATCAAGAACGCTAGCAAAGGCTGCCTGCAACCTTAGAAAATAAGCAGGAAAAAAAAGAAAGAATTAGTTACAAACTGAACAGAAAGGGAAATTGATTAACAACATTGAAAACGCAGATAAGGAAATCGAAGATGATAAGTGAATCGATTTCAAAATAAAGCAGATGATAAAAACCCTAAACAAAAAAAAGATGATAAATAAATAAATAAACACATACATACCTTTGTTAAGAACAGATCGAAGGGAAGAAAAGAAGGGAGAAACTAAGAAAGGGGAGCAGAACTGCAGAAGTAAGAAAAATTGGGGATTTACGGTCTAGGGTTTGCAAAGGGGAAAACGAAAAGAGAGAAAGGAGAAGAGGAGAGGAGGCGGAATAGAAAAAAAAATGGGTTGAAGAGAGTTAGGTTAGTAGTTTCCTTATATACTAGGTTAGAATTACCAAAAATCTCCCTACAACTTTTATAAAATTACAGAATATTAATGATTTCCTTATTATTTTTCAAAAGGTCAAAGTGGTATTTTACTTTAAACAAACTAAACGTGTTATCGTGTTAGCAGTTAAACGTGTTGACACGGATAACACGACTAACTAAACGTGTTATCCGTGTGACACGTCGTTTTAGCCGTGTTTTATACGGTTATGACACGAAACACGTTTTCTCTTAATCGTGCTGACACGATTAAACACGACACACGTTAAGGCCAAACACATATACGATAAAACCCGTATCGTTCCGTGTCGTACAAACGTGTCGTATCAAAAATTGACAGGTCTAATCATAAACAAAAGAGCGTTTAGAACTAGCAGCCAAAAGTATTAGCAACATTATTAGCCTCTCTGTAGACAAACTTTAAACTAGCAAAGCTGAATCCTGTTGATAGCTCCAAAATCTCCCTAATCAGACTGCCCAGAAGATGATGATGATACATCTTCCTGTTTAAGAGAAGAACAGAGCTGTAAGAGTCGGATTCAACAAGCACATGAGTAATTCCAGCTTGTTTTGCCAATAATAAACCATATTTGATAGCTTGAAGTTCAGCAATAGTAATATCAAAAATATCAAAAATACCAAGAGAGTAAGAGTAAGCATCCATTTTTATGATTTGAGTGTTTGTAGACACTGCAAAAGGCGTTCTTTTGACCCTTCAAAAGCAAAGATTTTCGTTAAAACAACACGTGAATATATATAACATAATATAAACCCCTAATTTCGACGTTACTGATTCAAAAAAAAGGCTGCAGCTTTCTACGCCTCTGTTTTGCTTCAGTCCGCCGCGCTAAGGCTGTGGCCTGTGGCTGTTCCTCTCTGCCCATAGCTAAAAGACAAGTTCTTGACTTCTGGTTTGCAAATCCTTGCTGTCCCCTAACTCCCATTTCCTATATCTTTCTCATTAATGCCTTCTTGATTTTCTGGTGGATTTTTCAAATACAGAGCTCAACCAATTTTCTTATAAGACTGAACAATAACAAAAATACCATACTAACCTGAAAATGACATGCAAAAAGAGAAAAACAACAAATATACTTAACATTAATTCATTCAACAAGACAAAATGTACTACTCTACTAGTTTTCTTTTTGTGAAAGAGGGTCATTTTCATTCCCATGAACTGTACTAAAGTGCCTTCCTAACCCATGCCCTATGCCCTATGCCCTGTGCCCTGTGGGTATACCTAAAGCTACACTACCCCATCATTATTCATAAATCATAATGTTTGAATCTTGAAATAGAGAGAAATTCTATGTTGTTATTTTAGTACTCCTTTGTCTAAAAATTATATTAAGCTTTAAAATTTAAATTCCTTTTTTATTTAGCTATAAGGTTAAACTAATTTTCATTCGTTTCTTGAGCATGAAAGACTTTAAACTCTTCTAATTAAAAGCTCTTTCAGAAATCTAATTTCTGAATTATCAATCTTATT
>AWUE01012456.1:0-10375 GCA_001974825.2 Corchorus olitorius
CCCTAATTTCGACGTTACTGATTCAAAAAAAGGCTGCAGCTTTCTACGCCTCTGTTTTGCTTCAGTCCGCCGCGCTAAGGCTGTGGCCTGTGGCTGTTCCTCTCTGCCCATAGCTAAAAGACAAGTTCTTGACTTCTGGTTTGCAAATCCTTGCTGTCCCCTAACTCCCATTTCCTATATCTTTCTCATTAATGCCTTCTTGATTTTCTGGTGGATTTTTCAAATACAGAGCTCAACCAATTTTCTTATAAGACTGAACAATAACAAAAATACCATACTAACCTGAAAATGACATGCAAAAAGAGAAAAACAACAAATATACTTAACATTAATTCATTCAACAAGACAAAATGTACTACTCTACTAATTTTCTTTTTGTGAAAGAAGGTCATTTTCATTCCCATGAACTGTACTAAAGTGCCTTCCTAACCCATGCCCTATGCCCTATGCCCTGTGCCCTGTGGGTATACCTAAAGCTACACTACCCCATCATTATTCATAATGTTTGAATCTTGAAATAGAGAGAAATTCTATGTTGTTATTTTACTCCTTTGTCTAAAAATTATATTAACCTTTAAAACTTAAATTCCTTTTTTATTTAGCTAAGGTTAAACTCATTTTCATTCGTTTCTTGAGCATGAAAGACTAAAACTCTTCTAATAAAAGCTCTTTCAGAAATCTAATTTCTGAATTATCAATCTTATTGAATTTTAGAGGTTGTTTATAATTAATTATCTTGACCCATATTTTATTTCTGTAAATATGTTATATAAACTTTAAAGTGAAACATTATTCCTTCAAATTGACACATATAGTATTAGGAATTCTTGTGTATACTTGTTTTTATCATGAATTTAAAGAAAATTAAAAAGAATGAAGAACAAAATCCAAAACCATGATTGATCAAAATTCAAATGTGTTACAAGTAGTACATTTTTTCCATATAACCATTCGCCCGCATGAAAGGGATATTGAGTATTGAAGAACAACAAATTGGCCCATATTTCGAGCCCAATAACAAGTTAGTTCATGAACCAATGGAATCCCGACACGTGGAGAACGTCCAAAGATATTTCATTTTCTCTCATACAGGTCACAGAGCAAGCAAGGCGAGGGGAGTCCTTTTACCTTCCCTTTGCTCTCTCCCCGCGTAACCCTTTCACATGAAACGTTAAGACCCTTCTCCTCCGTCGTACAAATCCTCTCCTCCACTCTCGGAAATCCTCCATTTTTCCCCTTTGGGAAATCGTGTCCCCTCTCTCAGTCTCTGGAGAGTGGAGAGAGTTTTTTCATTCCAGTTTTACAGCTTTTTTGGTCTTTAATGTTCTTTCTTTTTTTAATAAATTTTTTATGGGGAAGGATGGAAACTAATTATTAGAAGAACAAACAGAAAGTAGCTCGTTTTTCTACGCTTTTTTTTTTTTTCACTCCTATATAACAGACTCTTCGTTTTTCAAAACCCACAATCTGAAAAGAGAAAACCCTTTTCCTTTCAATCACATTTCTCTGCGTTTTCCTCTTTTTGTTCTTTAATGGGTATCTCTTGATTTAGTTTCCTTTTTCTTTTTGGTTTTCTTTTGCTGGGTTTTGTTTCTTCAAGCTTTAAGTGAAAAGGAAATCATGGCTCGGAATGATACGTTTACTGGGTCACCCAGGAAACCAACTCGTCCAACCAGACCACGTTACCTTCCTCCGCACTTGAGACCCCAAAATGCCGGTTCTGTTTTTCCTGATACTGACACCCCTGAGTTTACTCGCTCACGTTCTAACCGTTTTAACTCGCCTCGAACCGCTCGACCAACCGGCGGCGGTCGAGGCCGTGGTCGTGGACCCAGGATCCCCGTCACCATCACAAATCGCCAAAACGCAAACTGGGTTAGCGACGAAAAGTTCGATGAACTGGATGTGACTGATGACTCGTCAGAAGTTACAAATGGTATCAACTTCGACGCCTACGAGGACATTCCGGTGCAAGCAACCGGCGAAAACATACCGGCTCCTATGAAGGCCTTTGAGGAGATCGATTTAGGGGATGCTTTGAAGCAAAACATAAAGAGGTGCAAGTTTCTGAAGCCAACTCCAATCCAACGCCATGCGATTCCCGTTGCGGTGGCGGGTCGAGATTTAATGGCTTGTGCTCAGACTGGGTCAGGCAAGACGGCAGCGTTTTGCTTCCCGATCATTCGTGGGGTTTCGAAGCGTCGGTTTTCCCCGGCTGGTCGTGGTGGAAGAGCGGTGGCGTGTCCCCTTGCTCTTATTCTGTCTCCTACCAGAGAGTTGTCTTGTCAGGTGCTTTCTGCTCTTTTCTTTCTCTTACTTTGTAGAGTTGGTGGAATATTCGAAGAGTAACTCATATGTATTTTATTATTGTTTTCGTTTGCTACTTTTGGTTTCATTAGATATATGAAGAGGCAAAGAAGTTTGCTCATGGGACTGGCGTTAAATTAGCTGTTGCATATGGAGGGACGCCAATCGCTCAGCAGGTTTTTTACTATTCTTTGCCTTAGCTTCACTATGATCCATTTTCTTATATTAATGAAATGATGCTGATTATTGAGAGTTGTCTAACATTTATCATGACTTGCATGTAACTATTTGATGATAATGGCTGTTCACTTTTTTTCCAATCAAAAGTTTGGGTCCCTGTTTTGAGTCTTTGTATTGTTCTTTCAATCAACTGCAAAAACATGTTTAGAGATAAACTCTCTGCTACTGCTTGAGGTCGTATTTTCAATAGGGTTATTTCTTTACTAGCATGTTAGACTATTCTATTTCATTACTATTCTGCATTTTTCTGTTTGGGTTTCTATGGATTGTCCTATTCTCTTCTGTTTGAGCTACTGTAGATTGGATGGATTTTTTTTTTTTCTTTTCTTGCTTCAGCTTCGCAACTTAGAAAAAGGTGTTGACATCTTGGTTGCTACTCCTGGGCGGTTGGTGGATATGATTGAGAGAGAAAGACTTTCTCTTAGAATGATCAAATATCTAACCTTAGATGAGGCAGACCGAATGTTGGATATGGGTTTTGAGCAGCAGATTCGAAAGATTGTTGAGCAAATGGACATGCCCCCTCCTGGAAGAAGGCAGACAATGCTTTTTAGTGCTACATTTCCTAATAATATACAGGTTTCCGCTCTATGATCCGACGTGCATTATCTCTTCTTACCCAAGTTCTTAATTCTTATTGTTTTGTGATCATGCATTTTTGTTCTGCTTTAGCCTAATTCATGTGTTTTTGTCTGCATGCAAACCTCCATTTTGACATTCTTGTCTGCTTCCCTTTTAACTAATTTTTTTATGCAGAGAATGGCTGCTGATTTCCTTTCAAACTATGTATTTCTGGCTGTTGGAAGGGTTGGTTCAAGCACTGGTTTGATTGTACAGAGAGTTGAATTAGTTGAGGACATGGCCAAAAGACCCCACCTTTTGGATCTTCTTAGTGCTCAATGGTCCAATGGAACTTGTACTAAGGTGCATTTGATATCTGCCTTTATTTGCAATGCAGTGGTTTTGGCTGTCATCGAATTTAGTGGGAAACTTGAGGTATTCGTTGGGTATGTTATATGACACCTCTGTATTTAAACTTGCTGATTAACAGATCTCTACTTAATGTTTTGCAGCATGCTTTAACTCTAATATTTGTGGAGACAAAGAGAGGCGCAAATGAGTTGGAATCCTGGTTGTCAAGGAAAGGTTTTCCAGCAGTTGCAATACACGGTGACAAAATACAGATGGTTAGCCTACTTTCATAGTTTCTCCCTTGCTTGATTCTGATATTGGCATCTTGATTTATCTAGAGTTAGTAGTATAATTTTTCACTGCTGCCTAGTTCATGGAGACAACAATCTATTAATTGGAAAGTAATATGAATCTATTCCTGTGATTGTGTTGTTTTTTCATTAGAAGCATATGAATCTTTCTATAGGAGAAGCAATTTTGATCATCATATGTTTGTTTTTGCCTAAGGGTCCAAGAACACACTGAAGTAATTGGTTAATGTACTCATTTGATTTATTTCTTTACTAGTGCCTCCCTGATAGAAATTTGTTCACTTGTCAATTTTGTAGGAAAGGGAACAAGCTCTGAGATCCTTTAAAAGTGGTGCTACTCCAATTTTAGTTGCTACAGATGTTGCTTCACGAGGGCTTGACATCCCTCATGTTGCACATGTCATTAATTTCGACTTGCCAAGAAACATAGATGACTATGTGCACAGGATAGGGCGAACAGGTCGTGCAGGCAAATGTGGGCTGGCAACAGCATTCTTCAGTGAGAAGAACATGTCTCTTGCAAAGTCACTGACTGAATTAATGATGGAAGCAAACCAGGAAGTGCCATCTTGGCTAAGCCAATATGCAGATGCAGAGAACTACTCTTTCAGTGGTGGAGGCCGGGACAAAGGCAGGTTTGGTGGCTATGACTTCCGAAAGGGCTCTCCATCTAGGAGCGAGAGCAATTACTACTCACGCGGCAGTTATAATGATCATAGCCCTGTTCCTTCCATTGGTGATTACCATGCTGCTGCTGCTTCAACTAGTGATGGCTTCTATAATGATCATTGTTCCACATCTGCTAATGCTGATTACTGGGTTGATAATAGTAATGCAAGTCTCTATGCTGCTGGGCCACATCAATACTTTAATAGTTATGAAACGGTTGTTGCCAGCGGCTGGGAGTAGATTTGCTTCCTCTTCTGTTAATGGCTTTGGTTGATAGACAAGGTAAATAATAATAATATATAAATATATATAGTTTAGAATAGAATGGTTGTTGAAGAGCCTGACTCTAGTCTCTAGGTTGGACATAGGCTTACAGTCCCTCATAGTCTAGATAGTTCATTCCAAAGAGATACCATATCCTTCACAAGTGTTTTTGGGTTTTCAGGGATGTTACCTACATATTTCAATATCCCTCTTTTTGATATGATTTGCTGAAAGCTCATATTATAGACTGTTATGGGTTTTGCATATTATAGTTGATACTCTCAAGTTAACCTGTTAAGGAGTCTTTACTGGGTTCGTTGCTTTAATGAAGAAGCTTTCATGGCTAGCCTGCAATGTTTGTTGGTTATCATTTTTGTACTGATGATGGAACTTTATGGAAGTTATTGAAGCTGCTGCAATTTATATTAGTACTTATCATTATTCGATTTAATTGCTTCTTTTAACATGGTTTCATTTCTATCAAACATGAAAGAATGATTAAAACTTATTGTGGAAGGTTACCTCAAAAAAAAAAGAACTTATTGTGGAAGGAGTTTAATGCTAAGTTAAGTTTCAAATATAAATCTTATGAACGGAGAAAATGGATGTCCGATCCAACTTGATTTCGGATTACCGGGCTTATGTTTTTCAATTTTTGTATAACATGACATGATTTGAAAATAATGCCAATTAGGCCTGTCCATGGGTCTGATCCGACCAGGCCCAAAAAAAGACTTAACTACTGATCCGACCAGGCCCAAAAAAAGACTTAACTACTGAATTTCCGTAGGTTACGTATTAAATAGTAAATACCTCATATTTATTTATTTTTTGGCCAGAAAATATCTCATATTTATTATTTTTGGCCACATACCTCATATTTATTCATGTAACGAAAAAAAAAAAAGAGTGTTTCAAAATCCTAATCTATCTATCTATACTATATTAAAAAGTACATACTCTTGTAAAACTTTTGAATCGCCCATTATACCCTTATTTTTCGAATATATTTCTTAAATGCCATTGTTTAAACTTTTATAGTTTTACTCAACTAAAAACTCTATTTTTATTTATTTTAATCTAATATTCTTATAACTATTTTATTTTTACCATTTTACTATTTTAATTAAAAAAAACTTATATATTAGAATTTTTTTAATATATTTTTATAATTTTATTCAACTAAAAACTCTATTTCTATTTAATAAAGTCTAATATCTTTATACCTATTTTATTTTTACCATTTTACTAATTTAATTAAAAACTTAGATATATTAGAATTTTTAAAATATATTCTTAAATGACATTATTTAAATTTTACAGTTTTTTTAGAAATAAACTTTTACAATTATTATACTAAAAATTTTATTTTTATTTAATTAAATTTAACATTTGATATTCTTTTTTACATTTTACCATTTTAAATTTAAAATATTGGAGAAAGTAGTCCCGGACCCATTTCAATTATAATGTAAACTAATAAAAGTATTATTATTAAGTTTCAAAGTTAAAATAAGTTACCTAATCATTAATTATTCATATTTATTTAACTAATTATGTAAAAAATTTATTTAAATTTTAAATATTGTGATTGACCTTTTTCTATTTTTGGAGTATGTATTTGTAGTTTAATGTATTGAGGTGTATAACAAGACTTTAAAGTTTTTAAAAATAAAAAGAAGAGTAACATGCAATTATTTCCTTTGACTTATATAAAGTTGGAAAAGTCAATTGGGCGGGTTGAACGAATTTCGAGTCATCTGTGTCCAGGTCAAATGAGTTAGGTAAATTTTTCGGGTGATTTGGATTTCAGCTCATCTGGCTTTAGGTCATTCGGGTCTAGGGTCAGGCGGGTTCGAGTTTTGACCTCAGGTCACTCGGGTTCTGGATCATTCGAGTTTTAGGTTTTTCTGGTCTAGGAATATCTTTATTATTCGATTTAGTTTACAATCCACTACCGGTGAAGTTCAGCAAACTGCATATACGGGGTTAAAGAGTTGATATATGTGTCCCTTCATATATTAATTTTGAATATTAAATACGTAATTAATTATGATCATGGGTTATGTATTGAAATAAATATTGGTTATATAATATCTAAATTTATGTTCTTTCATTACATCATTAAAATTATAAATTAATTAATAATATAAGTATAAAAAAAATGAAAATAGAATTACAACCCTTACTGATGATATTATTAATACTGTAGTAAAACCTAATAGGAAAAATTGTCAAGAAATTATTAATTAATTATTATTATTTATTCATTATGTAAAAAAACAAATAACTAATTATAATTTTATCATAAATTATTCATATATCCGATTTAGTATTTATTCATATAATTATTGTTCATATAATGAAGTTTAACAAATTTAATCATAATAGGTAAAATTATAATAATAATATAAATTTTATTGAATAAATGATAATTTGAAATGTATGGTTAAAATTATAACATTGTGGATTTTATTTAATAAAACATAATTTTACTTTTTAATATTCTTGGGTCATTCGGGTTAACTTCTCGGCTCATTTAGGTTATGGATTTGCCGGGTAATAGGACGAGTTCGGGTCGTTTACTTTATCTGATCAATCAGGTTCGGTCGAGTTGGGCAGGTTATCGAGTTTGGATCAAGTTTTGACAACTTTACTTATAATTAATTGCAATTATTGTTTTAATTTTTTTTCTAATTTAAACACGATGGGTCACGTGCAACGCACGTGAAATAGGCAACATTATTATTAGGAAAACGGCCGTATATCATTAGCAGTTGAATGTCCCATCCGAAAGTTCTGTCTAATTAAGCAATTTCCAAAACTTCATTATCTAGCTATCAACTACTACTTCATATCAGTTTATTATCGATAACTTCTATAAGCCGGAAAACAAATTCAAGTTATTCGGTTAAATAGCTTAGCCTCAAAATAATTCAAATTAACTATTTTGTATAGAGTTATCTTTATCCTCACTTCAAATAAAAGTACGAGTTTTGTAAAACTTTTGAATCGCCTATTATACCTTTATTAAACTTTTGAATCGCCTATTACACCCTTATTTTTCGAATATATTTCTTAAATGTTATTGTTTAAATTTTTATAGTTTTAGTCAACTAAAAACTCTATTTTTATTTTATTAAATCCAATATCCTTATAACTATTTTATTTTTACCATTTTACTATTTTACTTTTATAGTTTTACTCAACTAAAAACTCTATTTTTTTTAATTAAATCTAATATCCTTATATCTATTTTATTTTTACGATATTACTAATTTAATTAAAAAGTTTAGATATATTATAATTTTTAAAATATATTTCTTAAATGACATTGTTTAAATTTTACAGTTTTTTGTTAAAAATAAACTTTTACAGTTATTCTGCTAAATGTTCTATTTTTATTTAATTAAATTCAAAATTTTTATAAATATTTTATTTTTATCATTTTAATTTTAAAAAATTGGAGACTTTAGTTCTGGACCCATTTCAATTTTATGATATAAACTAATAAAAGTATTATTATCAAGTTTAAAAGTTAAAATAAGTTGCATAATAATTAACTATTCATTTTTTAAAAATGATTAAGTTAAAATTTATTGAAAATTTAATTATTGTGATTGATCTTTTTCTATTTTTAGAGTGTGTGTTGGTAGTTTAATGTATTGGAATGTATGACAAGAATTTAAAGTTTCTTTTTTTTAAAAAAAAATTAGAGTAACATGCAATTATTTCCTTTGACTTAAAAGGTTAGAGGAGTCAGTTGGGCGGGTTGGACGGGTTTCGGGTTCGGGTCATCAGGGTTTAGCTCAAATGAGTCAGGTAATTTTCTCGGGTTGGACGGGTTTCAGATTTCGGATCATCTAGGTTCAGGTCATTCGAGTCTCGGCTCTAGGATTAGGCGGGTTCAAGTTTTGGCCTCAGGTCACTCAGGTTTTGGGTCTTTCGGCTCTATGACTCGGATCAATTGGGTCAGCCTTGAATTTTTTAATGTTTAATTCTTAAATTTATTTTATATCTTTATTATTCGATTTATTTTACAATCGACTACCGATGAAGTTTAGCAAACTGCATATACTGGGTTAAAGAGTTGACATGTGTCCCTTTATATATATATATTAATTTTGAATATTAAATACATAATTAATTATGAATGGGAGTATGTGTTCAAATAAATATTGGTTATATAATATTCAAATTTATGTTCTTTCATTACATCAATTAAAATTATAAATTAATTAATAATTTTAAGTATCCATAAAAATTAAAATAAAATTACAACCCTTACCGGTGAGATTATTAGTACGGTAGTAAAACCTAATAGAAAAATTGTCAAGAAATTACTAATTAATTATTAGTATTTATTCATTATGTAAAAAAACAAATTACTGATTATAAATTTATCATAAATTATTCCTAGAACTGATTTAATACTTATATTCATATAATGAAGTTTAGCAAATTTAATAAAATTATAACAATAATATAAATTTTATTGAATAAATGATAATTTAGAATGGTTAAAATTATAACAATTTGGATTTTATTGAATAAATCATAATTTTTAGTTTATAATATTCTTGGATCATTCGGGTTATGGATTTGTCGGGTTTGGATAGGACAGGTTTGATTCGTTTACTTTTTCTGATCAAATCGGGTTCGGCCAGTTGGATGTGTTATTGAGTTTGGATCAAGTTTTCACCACTTTACTTATAATTGATTTCAATTATTATTTTTTTAATTTAAACACAATGGGTAACGTGCGACGCATATGGGAGTGAAAACTAGTTTTAATAAAGACATTACTATCTGACAAAAAAAATAAATAAAGACATTACTATAGTAAGTTTTTTTGATATAAAATCTTACTATAAATATATCACCATTAAAGTCACTAAACTTAAAACATTTGCGTAATTAAGATTTTTTACTAAGCTGTTACCTTACCTTTTTTTATCGTTCCAAGAAACCCTAGCCAGAAAGTAGCCACCACAAATTTTCCAACCAAATTAAAAAGCAGAGAGCTACAAAAATATTGCACTAAATTGGAATTAAATTGTTTGGGAACGCTTCCATTTTCACTCTCTTCTCTACTACTACTACTGCTTTTACACTTGACCGCTCCACGCGTTTCCAGCATCCTGCAATTCGCCATAGCTATATACAGTGGGTTTTTTTAGGGTTAGGTTTTAGGGTTCGAGTAGCAAAGGTCTCAAAAATGGAAGATATCACCCAAGGAGTCAACAACATCAGCTTGGGCGCTGATGCCCACAAGAAGAATCGGATTCAAGTCTCTAACACCAAGAAGCCCTTGTTTTTCTATGTTAATCTCGCTAAGGTTTTCCCCCTTTTCCCTCTTTATTTTGCATAGTCTTTCTGCTTAGCTCTTTTTTCTATTTTTCAAGTTTTACATTCTTTCCTTTGAAAAGAAGATGCTGAATTTGAGTAATACCTGTAAAATTTTGGTGGGTTTTGGGTATTTTCTTCTTTGAGTTATTTCTACTTATAAAGAAACTGTTAGGGATCTAGCATTTTAGCTGCGAGTGAGAGGATTAAACCCTGTCTTCATTGCATCAGTTTTGAGGTATAATTTTTTTTTCTGTTTTTTGGTTGTCAGAGGTTACATGCAACAGCACAACGAGGTGGAGCTCTCTGCACTTGGCATGGGTACT
>AWUE01012458.1:0-10738 GCA_001974825.2 Corchorus olitorius
TTATATTAATTAATTATATAAATGTAATTGTAAATATAAAATATGATATATACTACCTATAATATACTATTCTCATTGATAATAAGATTTTCTACATATATTATTCATCTTTTTCTTATTTAACATACGGTGTACGTATAAAGTATATTTAATATATATTATATATCAACAAATAAAAAATAAAAACAAATATATTTCCTTAATCGGACTGGGCCCGGGCCGGGCTTGGGCTTTTGCTCTCATACCCAAGCCCGGCCCATTTAATAAACGGGCTTGATATTTTTGTCCAAGCCCATCCAACGGGCTTAAAATTCTTGTTCAAGCCCTTTAAAATATCGGGCGGGCTTACGGGCTTGGGCGGGTAGTCCGACCCTTGAACAGCTCTAGTTACTACCCGTACCCTACCCGAATCCGTCACGGGTACTAAAATCACTACCCATACCCAATCCTAATCCTATTATACAATACCCTAACCCTACTTAATCGGGTCGGGTAGTACCGAATACCCTATTATCAACTACCCACTTACATCCCTAATCAATTTTCGTCCAAAAGGGTTAATTTATCCAACTTTTTACTAATTGAGGTGTACAATTAATAATTTTGGAAATTCAAGAACTAATTTATCCCTCACTTATACAAGTTCAATGGTTAAAATGTCTATCAAACCTAATTTTTAATGTAATTTTTTCAATTTAATTTTCTTTCTTCTGAAAAAGCAACAATCCTTGCCAAAAAAGAAAAAAGCAACAACAATCAATATATTCAATAACAATTCCAAACTAAGCACAAATGATTATATAATAATACACTAAATCCGTTAAGGTTTTCTCCAAAAAAAAAAAAAAAAACTAGAACACAATATTGAGAGTCCTCCATTACTTACAGAGCAGGCTATGCCTAAGCTACATTAGCAAAAACTGGAGAAAAACCAAAAAGTTAGAAAAATTCCAGAAAATCTAGTCTTTGTTCCAACCAAATTTAGTCATCATTCATGCGACTCTTCTGTCAGAATCATACTTAGTTAAAGACCGTAGCCTCACCAAGAAATTAACCTTCTTCTCCCCATTGGACGTCCCTTCTTTCCTTTTCTTCCCACTCCGGCCACCGCCCCCGCCAACCTTAATCGGAGACGAGTCCCACTGCTCCGGCGACCCCGCAGCCAATGTGCTCTCCGGCGACCTAGTCAGCAATATCTCGTCATACTCAATCCCACCACCACCTTGATTATTATTATGCTGCGTTTGCGACTGTAACTGCAACTGCATGGCGGAAACAACCTCTTTCATAGCCATATCAGGATTCCACCTGTTCCTTAACAGCATTTCCCCAATCTGAGCCGGAGTTAACGACCCACCGGAGTTTATGCAAGCCTCGACCATTTGGAACATTGGGTGCGAGTCAACGTTTAAATAATTCCGAGTCAAGACTTTAAAAGCGTGAAACCCGCACTTGCCGAGGCTAACATGAACATCCATGCGACCACATCGAACCAGAGCAGGATCCACATTGTCTCTATGGTTCGTCGTGAAAACTATAATTCTTTCTTCTCCACAACAAGACCATAACCCATCGGTGAAATTCAAGAGCCCTGATAAAGTTACTCTGCCAGTGTCCTGCTCTGCATACGACGGCTGCGGCGGCGGCGGCGGCCGTGACCGTGATGATGATGATCTTTTTGCAATTCTGTCCATTGTAAGATCGACGGAACAATCTATGTCTTCGATTACAATTATGGAACGATTGGTTGTTTGAATCAACAGAGATCTTAACTCTGAATTGTCTGTTACTTTTGTCAACTCCAAATCATAAACGTCGTAACAGAGATAGTTCGCCATGGCGGCGATTAAGCTTGATTTTCCAGTCCCAGGAGGCCCATAAAGCAAGTACCCTCTTTTCCACGCACGTCCAACTCTATGGTAGAATTCTTTTCCGTTTGCAAAATCCGTCAAGTCTTCCGTTATCTGTTTCTTCAATTCCGGTTCAAGAGCCAGAGTATCGAAAGTGGAAGGGTGACGAAATGGGACAGAGACCCAACCCGATTCGTACGATGACCCGTTTCCATTGTTAGTGAAAAGCCTCCTTTCCCGTGAAACTCGCTCGAATTCCTCTGCTTTTGAAGTAACATGGTCGAGATACGGCTTAAGGAGGCTCTGGCGGTGGCGCTTGGGTAGCTTGAGAGTGAAGCTACGTTTTTCTTCTAACGAATCCTGAACCGTCTCCACGTGGTGAGTCCAGGAGAGGCTGTGGCCATTGAAGGCGTCGTTAATGGTGTGGTTTGGCGCCACAGTGAAGGAAATACAGTTAGAAGACTTGGAGCGAGAGAGAGTCAGACGGCGGCACGTGGCGGCGGAAGGGTTGACAGAGTTGAGATAAAGGTTGACGTGGCGGTAGAGCTCGTTGAGATCAACGCCGCAATAGCCATTGAATTCTGGGATTTCGAAGTAAGAGTAAGGGGAGAAGAGGTCTTGAAGAGACTCGTAAAAGGAATGAAGAAGTGAAAGCAATTGCGTTGGCAAGATGTTCTGAAGAACTGTGAGGAGTCCAAGGAACGACCACATTTGTGACAAAATCTCCATTATTTGTTGTTTCTTTTGTTTCTTCTTCGATCGAATTCTGATTTTGTCTTTTGTCTTGTGTTTGTTTGTTCCCAAGGCTTCCAATGAGTTTCTTTATATAATGGCTGTTGGAAGAAATCATTAAAAATTTACTTATTTTTTATGTAATGTTTAAAATTGCTCTTGCTCTAAAGAAACAAAAAGGAAAAGGGGAAGGACTGGAAAAGACACTGTTTGGGGTTGAGAGAAAAGAAAATATAAGCGGCAAAGATAAAGGTAAAGGTGATAGCCGACTGCTCTTTCTTTAATTTGCTTTGCTTTAGACATGATTCTTTCTTTTTCTTTTCGGGTGGAACCCAAATCTATATACTTCATATACTAAATAATATTATTAGTACTCTATGTACATATGAAAGTGGTATTTCTTGGATTGAAACAATCAAGTTTATCTTGTTTTAAATTTAAATTAGCTTTTGAACTATTTGTAGTTGTATAAACTATAAAGTGTATATATAGTAGACTAATTAGCATAGCTCACTTTTTTTTTTCTTATTGCTAAGTCAAAGAATTTTATTAAGCAATCAATTTAATTATCCTCATCTAGCTTCATATATGCTTTTGTTTGTATATTTACCTTTATGATGATTTTGAGATCGAGGGCTTCGTTTAATAGAACGGCGTGGTAGTGGTGTGATTGACATTGTTTGGCAACTGTACAGATGAGATTACACTATACATATTAGATTATGTACTCTACAAATGAGATTATTAGAGCAGCGATTGAAACAGAGTTTACACTTAAGCTCCGTTTGGTACCAAAACAGTAGTGAAACGGTCAAACGGTGATGAAACGGTTACAGATAAAGAGCCGGAGTTGATGGGAGATGTCAATGGGGTTTGTTAAATCCGTAAAAGTTTGGATTTGTGATGGAAGATAACGAAATTTAAACATCCACAAACTCTCATTGATATCAAAACTTTCAGAAATGAGATGCTCGTAATTCTGTTATAACTTGTTCCTGATCTTGAAAATAGGAGAATTTATGAATGCTCTTAAAACTTTTTCTTTAAAAAAAAAAAAACAAATCAAAGGAAATAAAAAGCATATTTTCATTCAATGGGTAGCTTTGGAATAAAAGAAAAGAGGGGAAAGCATGACACGGGCAAAAATGCACATGCAAAGTGCAATCACACACGAGAGAGTGAGAGAGTACATATCCGGAGGTCTCCTTTTGCATTTTTTGGTAGCAATGTTATCGAATTTATTCGCAAATCGCCTTTTTATCTCTCTTCTATAATATTCTACCTAATTAACGTTCTAGCTAAAATCATAGATCTCGAAAAGAATATTCTTAAGTAGAAAACGAGTCTATATATATATATGAACTTCCCATTTTAATCAGTCATCTAAGCCACCATATCCTTAACTTAAAATTCAAGCTTGAAGCAAGCACTTTTGTTAATACTTTTAAACCCTTTTTTCGATGGGAAAAATGTTGAAATTGGTTAAAAGAAAGGGAAAAGATAGAGAAAAGCCCACACCCTCAAAAAATTATGTAGAAAAGAGGGAAAGAATGACATTAAAAGCAACAAGCAAGGGTATATGATTTTAAGTAGCTAGGAAGTCAGCCTTAGCAAAAGCTAAGTAAAAAATTTATTTCTCTTGTGCAATTAATCTAATAATTAGTACTATATATAGTCCATAAATTAACATATGCTACAATCAAATATGTCTCTAAAAACAAATTAAAGTATATATATTGCTATAGACATAATTACATCAACAAAAATAGTTCCTTTTGTTTTTTGCCATCTATTAACTAGTGTACATTGAGTTGGAAATTGGAATGCGAAACAACTACCAGTCAAGTCAATTTTAATGGAGTCTTATTAGTTAGTTGGATTACATATGTTAGCTAGCTAGTGTAGCGTGTATGGATTATATATAATAAAGTAGAAGAATATATATGTTGATTGTGCATGCTCTACACAGCAGCAACACTTTCTTTTGCTTTTTCATATTGTGGGGAGAAAAGAGAAAAAAGAGACGCTAAAGAGGCTTTGGAATGCCAACTTAATTTACTTTGCTGTCTATTATCTTGTGTATTGTAACGTGATAGAAAGCAGCCGGTCGGAGTTTAACTTGTACCAGCTAGGCACTTGGATTTCCAAGGGAATATGAAAAAAGGGCGCCAGATGAGTGTTTCATTAATCGAATTAGATTGTGTTTGAGAGGGTGTTGTTATGTGATAGGTTTGGATGATAGGATTTGTGCGTAAAAATATTGTACTGTATAATACTATTTTTTATACACATATCATTATTTAATCTTATTCCATTCCCAAACATACATTCTAATAATATTACGAAAGGAGTTTATTGCAATGGAAATTTGATTTCTCTCTGTCTGCGTATATTTAAGGGTAAGGTATATTAAGGGCTTATGACCTTATATGTATTACTCATATATACCTATATCTATCTATACTATATATAAAAGTACGAATAAGGGGAAACTTTATGTTTTCCGATTGTACCTTTTTTTTAAATATATTTCTAAATTGCCATTATTAAAAAATATTTTAATTATTCCATTATTTTAATAAAGGAAATTTAGATTATTCTCATTAATTAGGATCCAATGTGGGCAATAGGAATGCTCCACATCATCTTTAGCATATGAATTTTCGTCCAAAACATTCTCCAAGTCGGTTTACGAGAAGATCAATTCTATCCAGAAATTTCAAGGTCAAAATTGTCTACCGTAACGGTAGAATTAGGTCTCGAGGTAAACATAAAAGTTGTAGATCTTTGAATCCTCTTTCCAACGGTACTTCATTTGTATTTTTCTGAGCTCTAAATCAAAAGTTATGAATTTTCTTCCAAAACTGCTTTTGTGAAGTCCTCCTTTAAATAGGATTTAACAATGCTGCATCAGGGCTGAATCATTACTGCATCATAATTACTGATTGGACTTGGACTCCTTCTTTGGGCTTTCATATTAATGAAATTTGGGTTTAAGAATATCAGATTTGGACTTCAAGACAAATCTCCAAGCCGGTTTAGGGAGAAGATCAATTCTGTCTAGAAATTTCAAGGGCAAAATCGTCCACCGGAACTGCAGAATTAGGTCTTGAGGTAAACATAAAAGTTGTAGATCTTGGAATCCTCTTTCTAACGATATCTCATTTGCATTTTTCTGAGTTCCGGATCAAAAATTATGAATTTTCTTCAAAAACTGCTCTTGTGAAGTCCTCCTTTGAATATGATTTAACAATGCTGCATCAGAGCTTAATCATTAATGCATCATAAGTACTGATTGGGCTTCCACAGTAATGAATTGGGTCTAAGAATATCAGATTTAGACGTCAAGACATCTAGCTTGGCACTTTGGGCTTCATGAACTTAAACAGGCCTAATGGGCCAACTGGGTCGAAATGAGACAAAATCAGTAGTTTCTCCAAATTGATCCAAAATGACTCTAAATCTTCATTTTCCTAATACATAGCTCTAATTTTACTATATTAAACAAACTCAAAGTACAATAGGCTACTAGCTCTTTTTGGGTTTTGAATCTTTAATCTTTTTAGCAAAACAATATTGTTGTAAAAGGCTTTTTGAAATGATCATCAAAAAATTTAACTGTGGCTATTTATTCCACTTGACGTCATAGCATTTATTTACCTTTTCCTTTTAAACAAAGAGAATCTTGTGTATGGCTTTGAGGAAATTTTCTCGCCCCAACTACATGAATAATTGTTCATGTCATGCTTGCTTAAATTAATTGTCAATTTACGGATAATAATCTATTTAGAAACGGAAAATTCGACTTAGAATTGATTGGATAGTGGCGTTAAAAGCCCAATTACTCACAAAATAAATAAGTTTTGAGATAATTCAGAGTATATCGGAGTGCATGATTGAAGGAGTAGCATTTCAAATGCCTAATGAACTAAGAAGGCTATTCGCGACTTTATTAGTGCATTGTGAACTGTCAGATGTGAGGAAACTATGGAATGCCTATTACGATGCAATGTTTGAAGATTATAAGAGAATGTATGGAATCTCAGTCCAGACTAGACACAAATTGCTTGCACATTACAGAGCATTGCATATTATCTTGAAAGCATGCATGTGAAAAAACATCAAGAAGTTTGATTTGTCAGAGATAGATTTTCAAAATTTGTATATCAAGAATTCAACACATAACATGTGCAATCTTGTCAACAAGAAATGAGTACGTGGACAAACTGAATGAGTAGATGATAGGAATACAACAGTTCCCTCGGTGAGGGTAAGATGTACGATAATTTCGATGAAGTGGTTGATGACTCGAACAACCTTTATCAAAAGGAATTCTTAAATATTCTTACACTGCATGCTTGGTCACCGTAACGACTATATGTTGCACTCTCTCAGGAAATTTCAATGCCTTCAAGTAAATTTTTGGTCAAGTAAAAAAAACTACAAAGAAGTAGAAGGAAACATATAGAAATGATGTATATATAATATAAAGAAGTTCTACTTTCATTAAAGTTTAAATTTTTTTAAAGAAATCGCATTTTCATTACATAATAGTAAATAGTAAATAATATTTGAATACCATTTTGGACTATTTAATAATATTTAATTTCAATTTTGATATGTAAGTCAAAACGAGGATTGAAAATATTCCAGATACAAATGTAACACATTTTTTAAAGGAATTTGCTTCAAATGTAATTTTGTTACATTTCAATAATTAATTCTTTTGACTTCTAATTAGTTTCATGATATCTATTTGATGTTGAATGTAAAATTTACTTCAACATAATTCTAATATAATATAGTAATAATTTAATTCTTTAATTTTTTATTAATTTCAATTATTTTAATTTTTTTTTGCCATGTGCAGCGCACGTGAAAGTTAAGACTAGTACTATATATAAAAGTACGAATAAGGGGAAACTTTATGTTTTCCGATTGTACCCTTTTTTTCAAATATATTTCTAAATTTCCATTATTAAATAATATTTTAATTATTCCAATATTAAAATAATGAAAATTTAGATTATCCTCATTAATTAGAATCCAACATGGCCAATAGGGATGCCCCACATCATCTTTAACATCTGAATTTTCGTCCAAAACATTCTTCAAGTCGGTTTAGGAGAAGATCAATTTTGTCCAGAAATTTTAAGGGCAAAATCATACACCGAAACGGCAGAATTAGGTCTCGAAATAAACATAAAAGTTGTAGATCTCGGAATTCTCTTTCAAACGGTACATCATTTGCATTTTTTTGAATTCTGGATCAAAAGTTATGAATTTTCTTTCAAAACTGCTCTTGTGAAGTCATCTTTTAAATAAGGTTTAACAATGCTGCATCAGGGCTGAATCATTACTGCATCATAATTACTGATTGGATTTGGACTCCTTCTTTGGATTTCATATTAACGAATTGGGTCTAAGAATATCAGATTTAGACTTCAATAAATCTGACTTGACAATTTGGACTTCATGGACTCATTTTTTCAAATATATTTCTAAATTGCCATTATTAAATAATATTTTAATTATTCCACTATTAAATTAATGGCAATTTAGATTATCCTCATTAATTAGAATCCAACGTGGCCAATAGGGATGTCCCACATCATTTTTAGCATCCGAATTTTCGTCTAAAACATTCTCAAAGTCGATTTATGAGAAGATCAATTTTGTCAAGAAATTTCAAGGGTAAAATTATCCACCGAAACGGCAGAATTAGGTCTCGAGATAAACATAAAAGCTGTAGATTTCGGAATCCTCTTTCCAACGGTACCTCATTTGCATTTTTCTGAGCTTTGAATCAAAAGTTATGAAATTTCTATCAGAACTGCTCTTGTGAAGTCCTCCTTTAAATAGGATTTAACAATGCTGCATCAGGGCTGAATCATTATTGCATCAA
This sequence comes from Corchorus olitorius, assembly GCA_001974825.2. NCBI lineage: Eukaryota > Viridiplantae > Streptophyta > Magnoliopsida > Malvales > Malvaceae > Corchorus > Corchorus olitorius. Next base: position 8,488 of record AWUE01012458.1, read on the forward strand.
AATTACTGATTGGACTTGGATTCATTCTTTGGGCTTCCATATTAACGAATTGGGTCTAAGAATATCAGATTTAGACATCAAAACATCTGACTTGACTATTTGGACTTCATGGACTCAAACAAGCCTAATGGGCCGAAATGAGACAAATTTAATAGTTTCTCCAAATCTATCTATACTATATATAAAAGTACGAATAATGGAAAACTTTATGTTTCCGATTGTACCTTTTTTTCAAATATATTTCTAAATTGACATTATTAAAATTTATTATTTAAGAATTAATTATAAAATTTCAATTTAGATCGAATTATAAGTTTGTAAAATTGATTTTCATTGATGAACATGCAAACTTTTATGAAGAATATTGGGAAACTTTATGTTTTCCGATTGTACCATTTTTTCAAATATATTTTTAAATTGTCATTATTAAAATTTAGTATAATTTTAATAAGGAGTACTAAAATTTGATAGAAGGTTATCAAATCTCATAGAGTGGTTATCGAATTTCATAAAGATCAGATTATCAAAATTTTATAGTGTTATTATCAAAATTTCAAAACGAGGTTATCAAAATTACATAATGTGATTATCAAAATTTCATAGAGGGGTCAACAAAATTTTATAGAGAGTTTATTAAAATTTCATAAAGAGGTTATCAAATTTTCAAAATGTGATTACCAAAATTTCATAGTGGTATTTTTGGGGAGGTTATCAAAATTTCATAGTATGGTTACCAAATTAGGAAGGTTATTAAACTTTTACTATGGAGTTATCAAAATTTCAGGCAGGATATCAAAATTTCATATGAAGGTTATCAAAATTTCATAGTTTAGTTTTCAAAATTTCATAGGAGGATTATCAAAATTTCATAGTATGTAGATCAAAATTTCATAGGGAGATTAACAAAATTTCATAATGAGGTTATCAGAATTTGTAGTTATCAAGATTTCATAAGGAGATTATAAAAATTTTATAAGGAGATTTATCAAAATTTTATAGGAAGGTTTATCAAAATTTCATAGCTTTCAGAGTGTGATTACTAACAATTCATATGAAGGTTTTTAAATTTTCATAATGTGGTTATCAATATATCATATAGAGGTTATCAACATCTCATAGTGTTGGTTATTAAAATTTCATTGGGAAGTTATCAAAATTTAATAGTGAGGTCTTTAAAATTCCTTAGGGAGATTAACAAAATTTCATAAGAAGGTTAAAAAAATTTTATAAAAAGGTTCTCGAAATTCCATGGTATCGTTATTAAAATTTCGTAGGAAGATTATCAAAATTTCATTAAGGAAATTATAAAAAATAGTGTAATTATCATAATTTAATAGGGAGGTTATCATAATTTCATATAAATATTTCATTTTAACACGTTGGGTCACGTGCAACGCACGTGAAAGCTAATACTAATATATATATATATATATATATATATATATATATATTATTGAATTTCTTAGTTTAAATGGTCAATTGTATTCAAACCCAAACAACCTTAACGATAAATAAAAATTCTCTGTGGCGAACTCGGAAGGATGCAAAGCGAAAGGATCAAAGAATGGTGCAAGGGTAGAAAGAAAAATGATTCGCTACTGCTTGGTAGTAATTAGGAAAAGTACGAAGCACTGAAATGGAAATATATGTGATTAAGTAGTATTATAGTTATCATTAGAAGAGGTTAGTCTTGTTCTTGGCCATTTGGTCAATTTTGGACACCATCAATTATGATGGTTGTGATTTGATCATCTTTGGTCATGATGTTAGCCTTAGCTAATTTTGACCACCTTGAGTTGTGATGTTTAGCTTCTGCCATTTTGATCAATTTTAATCACATTGGATTGTGATGGTTAGCTTTAGCCAATTTTAACCACCTTGAATTATGATTGTTAGCCTTCACCATTTTGGTCACCATTATTGGTCGCGATGGCTAGCCTTTGTCATTTTGATCAATTTTGACCACTTTGGGTCGTGGTTGTTAATCTTGGATATTTTGGTCAATTTCGATCACCATCGGTCATGATGATTAACCTTGGCCATTTTAACCAATTTTGTCCACCATAGGTTGTGATGGTTAGCCTTGGCCATTTTTGTCACCTTGGTTGTGGTGGTTAGCCTTGACCATTTGGGCCAATTTTACAACCATTGGTCGTGATGATTAGATTATGACATTTTGGCCAATTTGAGTCACATTTGGTTGTGATGTGCCTTAGTCAATTTGGCCAATTTCGATCAGTGGCGGAGGGAG